>JAHWFP010061581.1:0-23046 GCA_023313725.1 Lithobius niger
GTTCGTTTATAATGGAGTTTCACAGTACGAAATCTAACGATCTTTTTTGTAAATTTAGCATTCTCTTTCTGAAGAGAATATCCCTATAGTTGAAAAGTGCCTAATTCCAGTGCACATCCCTCCTGTAAGTGCCTGTAACGAAAAGAATATCATCTTTCTTTGTCTAGTGTTGCGCTGAGATCATTCCTTATCCGTACCGAAAGAGATGATTCATTGCAGCAATGGTCAAAGTCAAAGCCGCCCTGAAAGCACCGTGCCGGCTGACTCTTCGCTGCTGACCGTGACGTTATCGTTGACCTGCCGTCTACCATCCCCGGCAGGATCTTCGACTACTGAAATGCTCTTCGTCGTCGATATCATCACGCGAGGCGCCTTGCTCTCCTGCCGAAAGCCGCTTGCCTTCAGCGCAAGGACCTGTTTTCCTGGTCTTTCGGCTCCGCTTCCTGCCGGTCAAGATGGGACTGCCAACAAGACGGCGAACATTTCCCTGCTTCCATGTTGACAATAAACCGGCACCAATGCTTCTGATCTCCGTACTCTTCAGTTGGAACTCCAAAAGATGAAAGAATCGTACTCAAGACTGAAGCTCAAAGTAAAGTCACACAAGACTTCTAGGAAACCTCACTGGTCTCATTGCAAAGCTCCTCAGGACCTTTCATCTCCCTCATCCCGTAGCCCTCGAAACCGCTCCCTGAGGCCTGCGGCGGTGTCGGACAAACCTCTATCGAAAGCTGAAATTGATGCACTCGTCAAGCGAGCAAGACGTGATTTCAACCCTCGGCTTTCTCCAAGCGTGAAAGCGTTTAACACGTAAACCAACAACTTTCTTGCTGCTTCTTACGGTCATTCTCTCTTTCTCTTTGTACAACTCTTTCATTATTGGACCATTGTTGCGGCAGTGGATTTATATCATGAAGACTAGGGATGTTGTCATGGTGGCCTCCCCCAGGCAGTTGCCATGATACTAACCTGGTCCTCCTTGGCTTGCCTGCAGCCAGATCTCGTTGCTAAGTGGAAGCCCCCAGGCTACTTAGAGAGTGACTGAGATAAGAAACATGGCTACGAATGCACTTGTTTATTGGTTGCATGTTAATCGAAGTTCATCCTTTTAATCATCAACCATCGTGGTCTCAGTGGATTCAATTCGTGATGTCCCAGATCCGGGCACCAAGAAGGCAGGTAATCTACAACCTGTCATCTCGCGCTATCCTATGCACATGATTGGAATTGACTTCGTAGGGCCACTTCCCGAGACTTACGCAAGGAATTCTGTGCTTGGTGGATTCTGTGCTTGGTGGATTACTATACCATATTTGTGTGGCTAGTGTAGTAGCGCGCCATGCATTATCTATGCACTATCTAGATGTAACATAAAGATGCATGGTGCATATTCTCGTGGTCGTCTTCTCGTGGAAGACGGGAGTCACTCTCTCGCACGTGTAATGGCGATGTACGCAATAACGTAATAAATGTTCAAGAGTTACAAATCGGTCTCCATCTACCTTCATCCTGCACCCACGGCACCCCACTACAACCTGGCGACGAGATGGCGATGGTAAAAATTGCACCAATCGAACAATTTTCTGCAAAAGGAGAGAGTCAGGGTGAAAAATGGGAAAAGTGGAAAAAGCAATTTGGGTTCTATGCTAAAGCTGCAAATGTGACGCAAGATGGCCAAAAAGCCGCATTTCTTCTTCACTCGGGAGGTCCGGATTTGCAAGACTTGTACGAAACATTCTCGTTCATAGATCAAGCAGGAAATGTAATCGCAAATTCGACGTTCAATCAGGTAGTCACAAAATTCTATGAACATTTTGATACGAATCGAAATATTTCATTTGAGCGCCATGCTTTCCGACGCACCAAACAAAGAGAGGACGAAACTGTGGACGATTATTTGGCTCGACTTCGTAAGGCAGTTCTGTATTGTAAATACGAAGCTAGAACTGACGAATTTATTACGGATCAATTTATAGATGGTTGCAAATGTTCAAGCTTACGCCAAAGATTGCTGAAGAAAGCAGGTAGTACCAATGGTTTACAATTGGAAGAATGATCACAATCGCAAGACTCAGTGAGATGTCGCAATCGCAAATTCGCAAAATGGAATCAGTTGATGTACAGGAAAACACAACCGATCAACAATTGAACCATGTCAAGGTCAAACCGAACGGCAGTCAAGCCAGTGCAAATCAAAAAGCAAAACGAGGTTCGTGCTTCAGGTGCGGCCGTGACGGACATTATTCCAGAAATTGTAAATTGCTCGTGATAAAACATTTACAAAATGCAAAAAAAGTCGGACATTTCGCTAAAATGTGCAAAACGAAAATTAAAGACGAGATCAACCAAATTCGAACGTGCAATCCACCAGCGGGAAAGTCAGCCAAAATAAAGGTCGCGATAAGAAGCAAGTTCATCTACTCACTGAAGAAGCAAGTAGTGACAGTGATGATTTCATTTTCGCAATATATGGGGCAAATAGTCACCAAATAGACGCAATAATCAACGACAAGAAGCAAATACGGTTCATTTCGGACACAGGAGCTTCAGTGGATGTTATAACAAAACAAGACTTTAAAAGTGCCAAGAAACCAAGTGACACTATTGAACCAACAAATGCAAGAGTATTTTCAATCCATTTATCCATTAAAACCAGAAGGACAGTGGACTACTACAGTTAAGGTCAATGGCAAACAAATATGCACCACATTTGTAATTATTGAGGGAGATTATCCATGTTTGCTGGGCAAAACGAGTTCAGAAAGGTTAGGCCTAGTGCATTTAACAGTGTAAACATGGTACATGATTTCGGATCAGATGATCAAATGGTTTCAATCATAACCAAGCATAAAAGCATATTTGAAGGTATTGGTAAGTTGAAGATTGTGAGGTACACATTCCTTTAAAAGGTGATGCTAAACCTGTTGCGCAACCTTTAAGGTGTACACCATACCATGTTTGTCAAAAAGTTGAACAGCAAATTGAAAAAATGCTTGCTGCAGACATAATTGAGAGGGTTGAAGGACCAACTCCATGGTTAACACCACTAGTTGTAAGACCTAAAAATGATGACACAGTGAGAATTTGTTTAGACATGAGAATTCCTAATGAAGCTGTACAAGTACAAAAATATCCAATCCCCTTGGTTGATGAAGTTATCCCAAAGCTTGATGGTGCTAAGGTAATTTCGGAATTAGATTTCACAAGTGGTTATCACCAATTAGCATTAGATGAAGAAAGTAGAACCATAACTACATTCGCAACTGAATCTGGAGTGTATAGGTACAAGGTACTAATTTTTGGGGTAAATATTGCAGCTGAAGTGTTTCAATATCATGTACGAGAAGCCCTAAAAGGATGTGAAGGTGTTGAAAATATTTCAGACAATACAGTTGTTTATGGCAAAAATCAAGAAGAGCACAATGCGAGATTAGATGCTGTACTAACTAGGCTTCAAGAAAAGAACCTAACAGTCAACAAATCAAAATGTAAATTTGGTGTGAACAAATTAGAGTTCATGGGATATCTAGTTTCCTTAAAAGGTGTTCAGTTGTCTGATGGCAAAATACAAGCAGTCAAAGATGCTACCCCACCCAAAAATGTGACCGAGGTTAGAAGCTTTCTAGGATTAATTAATTTTTGTGCAAAGTTCATTCCTAATGTAGCTAGCCTAACTGCGGAGTTGGGAGAACTCACTAAAAAAGGGAAGGACTTGGAATGGGAACTTAAACATGAAAAAGCATTTGTAAAACTTAAAGAAGCAGTAGCAAACTCAGCGAGTTTAAAAATTTTCAATCCTAAACGAGAAACGGAGCTTGTAGTTGATGCAAGTCCAATAGTCCTAGGTTCAATTTTGACTCAGAAAGGTGATGGATGGCATATTCTATCCTGTAGCTTTTGCAACAGATTCACAAAAGTACTCACCGATCAAGAATCCAGGTACTTGCAAACAGAGAAAGAAGCTTTATCAGTGGTATGGGGATGTGAAAAGTTTCACTTATATCTGTATGGAAGTAAGTTCACGGTGGTTACAGACCACAAACCGTTAGAAGTGATTTACTCGCCAAAATCAAGACCATCAGACAGAATTGAAAGATGGGTACTAAGATTGTTACCGTATAATTTTACTGTCAAGTATATCAAAGGTGAAACAACATTGCAGATTCACTGTCAAGGTTAATCAATGTTGACCAACAACAAACAACAAAGTCACGAAAGTTGGAACATGACACTGTTATGTATGTAAATTTTGTTACAGAACAAGCAATTCCTAAAGCTGTAGATACTAACATGATAAAAGAGGCAACTACTATTGACCCAGAACTCCAAATTGTAAAACAATCATTATCGACAAATAACTGGGATAAAAAAAGTGTATATTTCAAAATGCGAGAAGAACTTGCATGGAATGATGGCATATTGTTAAGAGGTAACAGAATCGTAGTTCCTAAACAATTAAGACAGAAAGTGTTAAATACTGCTCACGAATCACATCAAGGCACCAGTAAAACAAAAGCATTCATGCGTACTAAGGTATGGTGGCTAGCCTAGATCGTGATGTTGATGAATTAGTAAGACAATGTGATACATGTCAACTAATAGGTAGCGGTGCTAAACCAGAACCATTACAGATGACAGATTGGGTAAACAGTCCGATGCATACGGTGGCAATTGACATCTGTGGTCCCTTTAACACTGGTGAATATTTGATTGTATTAGTTTACTATTGTTCAAAATGGCCTGAAGCCCGCCTAACCAAAACAATAACTTCAAATGTAATAATTGAATGGTTAGAGACAATTTTCAGTAGATTTGGTTATCCTTCAGAACTGACGTCAGACAATGGACCGCAGTTCACTTCAAAAGAGTTCAAAGAATATTTGAAAGAATATGGAATTAAACATAGAAAAATTACTCCACATTGGGCACAAGCCAATGGACAAGTCGAACGGCTTAACAAAGTGTTTTTAAAGTGTTGTATCGAAAATATGTCTTTGTCAAGGGCACTCGTTCAATTTCTCAAAATGTACAGAACGACGCCTCATTGCTCAACGAAAATGACGCCGTCCGAGGTAACGATACAGTGTAAAAACTAAACTGCCACAAATAGATCAAGTGTGTGAGGATTCAAAGGTTGTTGAAGCAGTTCAAAATGATCATGCTAGAAAAGCAGACGAGAAAACATACGCAGACAAGCGACGACATGCTCACTCGTCTGAATTCAAAACAGGTGATAAAGTGTATGTTAAACAGATTCGCAGACATAAACTTATGTCAACATTTGGTACTGAGCAATTCACTATAAAACAGGTAAAAGGCAATGCATGTATTTTAACCAAAAAAGGAGGAGGAGAGATTATGAGAAATAACACCTACCTAAAATTGTGTAACCCAAACAGTAACAGTAAGTCATGCAGTGCAAATGTTGAAAATGATTTCAGTGATGATGAAACTGATGATGATGATTTTGTGCCAAATGTAAATGTAGCTCAAGCTAATGTAAATATAAATAGGCCAGTCAGAGTCAGGAGACCACCATAGCGATTTAACGATTATGTACGGTGGGTAGCTGACTCGTCTAAAAAGAAAAGGAAGGATGTAGTAGCGCGCCATGCATTATGTATGCACTATCTAGATGCAACATAAAGATGCATGGTGCATATTCTCGTGGTACGCGAGAGAAGACGGGAGTCACTCTCTCGCACGTGTAATGGCGATGTACGCAATAACGTAATAAATGTTCAAGAGTTACAATATCGGCTTCCATCTACTTTCATCCAGCACCCACGGCAACCCACTACAGCTAGTTCCGACTCGTTTCACGACAGCGAAAACAGCGGCAACGAAATTTTTGCTAGTAGTGGTAGCGGACTGTAGTCCTCCGGATTTTGTCGTCTAGGACAATGGAGCCTCTTTTGTTGGGAAGATGTTTGAGGCCATGCTTCAAGTCTCTGGAGTTCGCCACAACAGAACCACAGCCTATCACCCACAGGCGAATTCAACGGAACGGGTGAATCGCACCATGAAAGCCTGTCTTCGAGCATTTGTGCACGAAAACCAGGATCAGTGGGGTCCACTGTTACCAGCACTGCAGTATGCCATGAGAACGACGCCTCACGCCAGCACAGGAGAAACTCCGTTCTATCTCTGGCATGGCAGAGACCCGAGGAACCCACTACAACTCTTGAGTCAACCATGACGGTGCAGGAGTATGCGGAGAGAAACCACGACGCTCTGGAGAAAACCCATGACTTGGTTCGTGCCAACCTTGCGAAAGCGGCGAGCAACACCAAAAGAGCTTACGACAAGCACCACAGGCCAGTGGAGTTTGAAGTTCGCCAATTGGCCAAGATCAAGAATCACCCCAAATTGAATGCTCAGGCTGGGTTTTCAGCGAAGTTAGCAACGAAGTATAAAGCCCCTTATCGAGTCCTGAAGAAGAAATCAGCGGTCACCTATAAAGTTGTCACGACCAATGATGTGTCTGATGTTAGGACTATAAACATTTCCGACATGGAGCCGTACTTCCATCCCATGACTATGGATCGCTACGGGCCAAAGGAAGACGACGGCGATTCTGGAGATGAAGATGCTGAAGAAATTATTGTTCCACTGCAGCGAGATGACGGCGATTCTGCCGAGGGTCAGGTTAAGGACAATGATGAATCTGTCTCTGGTGATGAAGTCCAGGTGCAAGAAGTTGACGGTTCCAACATCGACGAGGTCGACGCGCTAGGAGATTCGACTAACTCCCGACCCAAGAGAACCCGTAAGCCGCCACACTGGAAGAATGATTGTTTGGCTACTCAGAGACGTAGTCGCGCCGTTTGTTGAGCTGTGCGATTATGAGTGGTCAGAAACTTTGATGCAGTAACTGTTTTGAACAGTCTCTTTGAGTGGGAGGCAGTGCGTTTGTGTAGTCTGGTGTGACGAATGATTGCGCTTGTTTTTAAGGAGGTCCTGGATGTCACGCTTTGGAGGAAAATTGGGTTTTGCATCTCTTCCAGTCATGGTGAGCGGCTTGGGTCTGTGTCCGACGCTTGTGATTGTGAGATGGGAGTAGAGCATTGCTTACGCAAAATCTTTGGCTCGCTCGTGTTCTCTGGTTTGTGTCATGCCATTTTGATCTTTGAGAGCCAGCTCTGTTGTGAGGATACAATGTGGTGTGCGTTCGGTGGTGGTGTGATGTTGGATTGGTTGTCATGATAGCCTGGCAGATTGGTCAGTTCCAGAAATTATGTGTCACGGCGTTCCTTGGACTAAGTCGTGGACCTCGAACTTTCCGAACCACGCACGGGTGTTCCATGATTCTTTCCTCTGATCGAAGACGTGAACAGACTGTCAGTTCACGCATATTGTGCTTCATGTGTGCTTCAATTTGAACGACTAAGTCGGCCCCTGCCACACAGTGTTAATGTCTAAACTTGTCGATTCACTTTGGAATATTTTAAGGAGGTTGTTAATGCATGCTTCATGTGTTTTGTAATTTCGATTTTCGATTTGTGATTTTTCTGAACCTGCGTGTTCACCTTTGAAATGATTTGTTCACAGGCTGGCGCAGTCACTTCAAGGGGGAAGCTTGTCATGGTGGCCTCCCCCAGGCAGTTGCCATGACACTAACCTGGTCCTCCTTGGCTTGCCTGCAGCCAGATCTCGTTGCTAAGTGGAAGCCCCCAGGCTACTTAGAGAGTGACTGAGATGAGAAACATGGCTGCGAATGCACTTGTTTATTGGTTGCATGTTAATCGAAGTAAATTCTTTTAATCATCAACCATCGTGGTCTCAGTGGATTCAGTTTGTTATGTCCCAGATCCGGGCACCAGTGGGGTGTAAGGTGACCCGCTTTCCCGCCACCCTTGTTGATTCTCGTGCGCACACCTCTGCACCTTGTCTTGTGCGCGCACGTTGGTTTTGGCGCCACGCAGTCTGGCGAGGACACGTGCTGCGGCAGGTCGCGACGAAGCGAGTCGCCCTGATGTCCCCAGATCGTCATATTGTTGAATTGTTTGTAAGTCTGTTGGTCGTCGTGATGAATAAACCCTGTGTCCAAGAGCTATCCGGTGAGTTGTTTGTTTTGTTGGGAATAATGGCCCAGACCCCATTATAAGTGGCGCCCTTCAGTTTCGAGTCGAACCTGGCCGTAAAAATTTTTTTTTCGCGATAGCTTCGAACTTTCCGTAATGCGTTGTCATGTATGTGACGGTGAAGCAAGTCCAAGATTGTTTTTGGTTGTGGTTTGAACTGTTCGTGAATTGCTGCCAGTTAGATTATTGTATAGGGACCTTTTAGTGTAGCACGCTATAGCAATTTTCGTAGTACCCGTGTATGAATAGTACCGGGAGTACATAGTGTAGTTCGTGGGATTGAACTTACGTGGGTTGCGTAAATTGTCGTATTCGACCTGTATTATCATAGTTTGTGCTTAGAAATGTGTCGAATCGTCACTAGAACTGTGAAACTTTGGTGGTATTCCATGAGCGATGTGTTTTGTTGGTGCTGAACTGTGCCGGCGTTATGGAAATTTAGTTTGTTTGGCATGTATTTTGGCATGGAAATGTTTATTGTGTTCGTACAATGGTGCCTTGCCGATATTTTGTTGTGGTAGTGGTGAAATTTGCAAAAAAGAATGTGTGCATGCCTCGAATTTAGCATACTGGCGTATGCATTTCTCGGGTTGGAGCGGACGACGCGATTGCATGAATGAACTTGCCTTGGAAGGGTGTAGCGTGGGTCACGTGATCACGAACGGCACGAAATGGTCGAATCGATCGATAAAGTGACGGGCGTTGGATTGGCGTTGGCTTTGTTGTGGCTCCGTGTTTGCAATGTCAGATGATGAATTTGATTCGAATTACGAGTTGGCAGAGGATACTGTGTTGCTTGTTGGTCAGGATTTTGATTACTTTGGTACGGACTATTCGCCCTTGCCGAGGTTAGAGTGGAGTGCCAATCTATCGCCAGGCGCTACACCAAACGAACACCCCATGGATCGCGGGAGTGACGAGAGCGGCGCGGGACTTCTGGCTGCTAACTCGGGACTTCCTGTGGAGCTCGATGCGACGGGTCAACCAGCTCCGCGAACTAGTGGTATAGATTGGGCTACCATAGAAACCGAAATATGTGAAAGATTGTCGGAAAGGATGAACTCGCAAATAAAGGCACAGTTGGATAGTTGTACAAATGTATTTGCTGCACAGATTCAAGCACAACTATCGTTGTTGACTTTAGCAGTTCAGTCTCAGGTTGGGAATAACGCAGTAAGCATTACCCCGATTAGTACCGCGAGTGCTACGCCATCAATTTTGGTGACTACTGGTGCTGCAAATATGTCATCAGGGTTACCAACCGCTACACAAACTGTCGCTAAGGGGGTTAATATAGAGAACGGTGCCGCGAATTGTGTTACTGTATCGTCGCTTGCTACTGTGTCATCTGTTGCGCATAGTGTTGCCGTGTCGTCAACAATTGCTGCTGGTGCTGTAAATTCGGGTGCAGCAATTGTCACCACAGCTGCTAGCGTTGGTAACATAAATTCGGCTGCATCGAATTCTGTAGCCACCAATATGCAAAACACTGCTGCTGTCAACACTCCCAAGGCTGCTGGTAATTTTTCGAGTGTTGTGCCTGCTGTTATAACTAGTTCACCCATTACAGCTGCTAGTATTGGTCCTTCGAGTGTCGTCACAAGTGCTAGTAATGTCTCAACAACTGTTGCTGCTGGGTCTGTGTCTCCTTCTCCTGTGGTCAAGGCTCATGTGTCGAGTTGCCCTCAGCCAACAGACTGGGTGAAGGCGTTTTAGTATGCTTAATTTACAACTACGTGTGCTAGGAGGGGGTTGTAAGTTGAAGGACTGGCTAGAGCAGATGGATACCTATATCGACAGCAAGAAGGTGTCTGGGGATGAGCTGCGTACGCTTCTCCGCACGGTCTTGGCTGGGAAATATATGGCTTGGTGGAAGACGTATCCTGATCAAAACCACACTTGAGCTCAGATCCGTGCTAATTTTAAGCGTCAGCACATCAGAGTAAAGCCGGACGCTGACTACCTGCTCGAGATTTCCAGAATGCGGCAGCGTGAGGACCAGTCTCCACATGACTTCATGACTGCTGTGCAGGTCAAGTGTTTGAGTTTGACCACCCCGATTCCTGAGGAATCTCAAGTGCAGATGATTTTGCCGTACTTCCTGCCTGGCGTTCGTGACAAACTTTGTTGCCGTGAAGCCAAAGTCTTTTCGCGCTATGCGGGCAGCGATCTCTGACTTACCGGATTGGCATCTGTTTCCTGGTCACCACAATGCCAAGTCATCGACGGACTCGGTCGTGCATCATGGACAGAAAACTGATGCTAGTGTTTTACAGAATTGTAAGCCAGTGCCTGGTGCTAATGTCATGCATTCTTTTTCAGGAGGTACGGTTTTGCCAATGAATGTGCGTGCTTCTTTTCAGCAGGGTATGGTTGCGAGTGGTACACCAAATGTAAAGGTGACTTCGCAAGCTGTTGGTAGCCAGCGTTACAGTACTGTAGGCCAGTTCAATGCTAGTAGTCTTGGTGTGGCGAATAACACACACAATTCTGGGCAAGGTTGTAACCTTACTGGTAATGGTAATTCTGGTGTAGTGAGTTTTGCGAGTAACGGGAATGCGAATGGTTTGGTTGGTGTCAGTACTGGTAACAGTCGGTCAAACCAGCAGACTGCTAGTGCTGTTCCAGGTAACTCAATTGGTTGCCAGGGTAATGTGTTTGTGTTGGGTGACCCGAGTGTGCAAAACAGTAGGCCTATGTTGACGAATCCTGTTCAAAACAACCAAGGTGCGACTAGTTTTGTTTTTCCTGTTCAAGGTAGTGGTATTGCAGGTAACTAAGGACATGTTGCGAATGCTGGTTTTGTTGTGAATCCTGTCCAAGCAAGTGGGAATGTTGCTTCTCTTTCGGATTTAAGTGGAGCGGCTGGAGTAACGAACACCTCACAGAATGTTCGGGGGGGGGGGGGGGTTCTCGCAAGAATTTTAGGCTACCTCGTAGCGAGTGGCTTAAAACTGTTGAGTGTAATACTTGTCACACGTTGGGCCACCTTGCTAAGAGTTGTCCCTCTGGTGTTAGTCCCATGCGTTGGATAAATCCTCGTCAACCAGGCTTGATGTACCTTGATATTTCTGTAAAGGGTTCTCTCTTCGCTGCCTGTACGGATTCTGGTGCTAAGCGCAGTTGCATGTCTCGCAGCTGGCTGCAGCTTTTGTTTCCACAATTTGAATTGATTCCTTGGCCTAAGGATAGTTCAGTTTTTGAGCTAGCTGTTGGTTCTGTTGCGAAACAACCGCTGGGGACGATCAAATTGTCCGTTTTTGTGAATGGTAAACACACTTTGGTGGATTTTGTCGTTTTCGAAGATTTGGGTGACAATTGCATTCTGGGTCTGGACTATTGGGAGAAACCGGGTTTCATCCCCGATGTTGCTAATCGTCGCGCCTATTTCTTCGACAAGGCTGCTGGTTCCCACTCTGGTGCGTTTCCGCTGATTGGCTGGAACAAAGGTGATGCGGACGGCGACAAAGTTCCTTTGTGGAGGATTGGTCCTTCGTCGGTGGCTACGGAAGACGCTTCGTTCAACGCCATGACGGCCGAGCAGTTTCTGGAGTTAGCTTCTCTCTTGGGCAGGAATACAGATCTTTTTCCAGGGAAAGCTGGTAGCACGAAGCTTCGTCAGCATGAGATCAAGTTCAACGGTGATCCGAAGCCTTTCGTTGCGAAGTGTCATCGTCAATCGCCTGCCATGAGACGAGACATGTCAGCCATGATAGATCAGCTGCTGCAGGAAGACAAGATCGAGCCCTCGGTAAGCGAATGGGGTTCCTTATTCTTCATGAAGAGGAAGAAGGATGGCACCTTTCATCCCATTCTTGACTACAGGTTGTTGAATAGTCAGATCAAGACCGACTCGTACCCGATGCCGAGGACGGTGGAGATGATCGAGTTTCTTGCTGGCAAGAATTACGTCTCTGTTCTGGACGGTGAATGTGGCTTCCACCACGTACCTCTTAGTGAAGAGTCACGGGATTGCACAAGTTTCATTTGCAATCGCGTCGTTTTTCGTTGGAAAGTGCTACCTTTTGGCTTAAAGAATTCCAGCACGGAATTTCAGCGTACCCTCACGTTGGCCCTTGGTGATCTTATTGGTGCTGTGTGTGTACTCTATGTGGATGATATCATCGTCGCTACAGCTACGTGGCAAGATCATTTGAAGGCCATTGAGAAGATCTTTGCCAGGCTACGTATACATGGCTTCGCTTTAAAGAGGTCCAAATGCAACTTTTGCCTGCCTGTCATGAAGGTTCTGGGAGTGACCATCAATGCTAAGGGTATGCATCTTCAGGGTCAGCACACTGCAGCGTTGGAGCAGTATCCTCGCCCTACGACGCTGAAGGCGCTGCAGAAATTTTTGGGTTTTGCCAATTATTTCAGGAAGTTCGTGAAAGACTATGCTATTGCTATTCTTGTGAAGCCGTTGACGAATTTTGTCGCAGGTGAAAGATGGCAAGACCAGGATTGTGGAGTTCTTCAGCCATGCGCTCAGTGAGCAAGAGTCAAGGTTCTGCACGTTTGAGAAGGAGGCGTTTGTTATAGTGTCAGCTGTGGAGCGCTGGAGGCATTACCTTGAGGGCACGAGGTTCACGCTCATCACGGACTGTCAAGCGTTGAAGTGGGCTTTGATGAATGTGAAGAACACCGGCAAGACTGCACGTTGGGCCTTGAAGTTGCAGATCTTTGACTATGATATTGTCCACCGCCTCGGAACAGCGAATGTCGTCGCGGATGCATTGTCCAAAGCACCGTTGCCGCTTTTCCAGATTAGGATGCAACCTCGGGTTCCTCTTCGCAGCAAGGAGCAGTTACGTCAGGCTCAACGTGAAGATCCAGCTATCGCCAGGCTCTACAAGTTGCTGTCGTCGCCGAAGTCGGGCAAAGATCTTTTCTCTGCCAAACAAGTAGCCTACATCGTCAAGAACTTTGTCGTATATGAGGAGTTGGTGTACTATGTTGACAAAACTGCGTTGGACCATGGAAGAGTGGCTGACCAACTGCGTGTCTACGTTCCTGCTTCGCTACGTCATACCATGTTGCATGATCTGCATGACCTACCTGAGTCTGGTCATCTGGGAGTTCACAAGACGTTGTGTAGACTGCGTGCTGTAGCCTACTGGCCTGGACTGTTTCGAGACACGAAGAAGTACGTGCGCTCGTGTCATGCTTGTCAAGTCGCCAAGCCTTCGCAGCAGCGCAAGAAAGGTGCTATGGTTCCTGTGATACCTACGGCTCTGCTTAGTCATGTTGGTATTGACTTTGTTGGTCTTTTGCCAGCTACGACTCAAGGGAACAAGTACGTGTTCTCGATTGTAGACTATTTTACCAAGTGGGTTTGGTTTATTCCTACGAGGTTCTGCACGGCAAGAGCAGCGGCGACTCAGCTCTTCAAGCATGTCATCCAGTGGAGAGGGCCACCGCGGGTCTTGATTTCTGACAATGGTCCTGCCTTTGTCTCGGGCTTATTAACAGTGCTGGCAGAGAAAAGTGGCATCGAGCTCCGCAAGATTTGTGCGTACCACCCGCAAATCAATGCTACGGAACGCGTGAATCGTAAGTTGAACTGTCTCCGTGACTTCGTTCATGACAAGCACAGTTCCTGGGGTCCTCTGCTTCCAAACCTTGAAGTAGCGCTGCGGACGACACCGCACGCCAGCACCGGGAACACTCCGTTCTACCTGATGTTTGCTGTGGACAGCGTTGCTTTGGATTAGGCTTCACCGGAGTGTGAATTGCGGCTTCAAGCAATTTTTTGTTCCGATGTCAGAAGTGTTTAGGTACATGAAAAGACAAAAAGATACAAAAAAGATAAAATCGTGAAATCAATTTTTCACACGAACAACAAAATACACTTACATTTTTACCTAATATTAAAGGTGGACATTTTTAAAATTAACAGAGCCGATTCTCTGCACGAATAACTAGAGGACAAAACGTTTTAGCGTTACTCGCTACAGTTTAAAAAGAACTATCATCTAATTCATAAATAACGGATTACAACAAAAAAACGAAGAAGTTGTAGCCAAATGGTAATTTTGCAAAAAAAAACTACAAATTGAGCTTGTCTGGAGCTCTACGCAGTCTCTTTGAACGATGAGCATTTTGAAGCTGCGCTGCAATGTCAACCTGTGTTGGTGATAGCACAACTTTGCGTTTATTGGGATTCGGTTTCGCTTTTTTGTTAGCATGACCTGGCTTCGGTGGTGATTGCTTAGTGGATGGTGACGTAATAATCGATGGAGATTGCGACCTTTCTGGCTTAGAATTTCCTTCAAGAGGGGCGCTGGTAGTAGCCAAAGGTGATTGGTTATTTACGTTAGCAGACTCATCCACTTCGTGTGTGTGGGGTAATTTCGCTGGAGATTTCCTGCCACCTGGTGACTTGCGATGTAAATTCTCAGGTGATTTTTCAAGCTGTTGGATTGGTGGAATTTTTCCCTCAGTAACAGAAATTGACTTTCTGGATTGGCCGAGAGATCGACGCTCAGGAACTACGTCAGCAAAACTTGGCTTTTCACGTTGTTTGCCGCCAAAAGACATGCGTTTGAAATTTGAGTGATGTTGCTCATTATTATTCACGAAAGAATTACTGCTTTTCGCCGTCGAAACAAGTGCGTTTGGAGGCTGTTCTGGATAATCATTTTCCGCGGTATGTAACCTTAGCTGTTCGCGATGTTTGCGAATCGTATTACCATTAGTATCAACGATAGTATAGGACTGATTTTCACATTTTTGGTTAACCATACCGACTGACCATAGCCTATCATTTGTCGTTGAAAAGTCACGATACCAAACCTTTTCACCTATTTGATACGTTTTCAACTCACGATGGTGGGTGCTCTGTACTTGTTTTAATTGTTTACGGCGTACGGCTGCAATAGGGTCAGGGAACAATAAATCCAGCCGAGACTTTAATTGTCGGTTAAAATATAATTTTCCGGGTGTTGCTTGCGTGGTAGCGGAGATAGTGATTCGTGCTGATAACAAGTAAGAATTTATACTCTCTTGAATAGTAGACCCCTGTCGCCGCGCGGCCTTGTAGACTCTCTTGAAATTACGGACGTATACCTCAGCCAAACCGTTGGTCCAAGGCGCAAAACTTGGCCCGGTCATGTGCCTAATTCCATTGGATTTTAACCAATTTTGGAATTCTGCGGACAAAAATTGGGCAGCATTGTCGGTAACTAAGCTGTCCATTAAACCATACAAAGCTATATGATTGTTTAAAACGTCAATGACACGCGCGGACGTTGTTGACTTCATTTTATGCACAAAAGGAATTTTTGAATGTGCGTCTACAAGAATGAAAAACATGTAATTGTCCATCGGCCCCAAAAAATCAGCGTGTAAGCGATTGTTTAGTTTTAGTGGATATTCCCACGTATGCTTAGGACCTGACGTTTGAGTATCTTTATACTCTTGACAATTTTGGCATGATTTGACTTTATTTTCAATGTCAGAGTCAATCTTAGGCCACCAGACTTTTTGTCTAGCTAAACTTTTCAATTTAACTATGCCTAAGTGAGCACTGTGTAGATCTTTCAAGATTTGTCTCCGCAAGGCCGTCGGCACCAGGACTCTATACCCCCAAAATAAGGTTTCGTTTTCGACAGAGATTTCAGCACGACGTGTGAAGTACGGTAACAGATCGGGAATTTCGCATTTGTCAGGCCAACCATGGTTCACATAACGATAAACTTTTGAAAGGATTTTATCACGTTTACTTTCAAGAACGAGTGTCTCGTTTAAAACTGGAAGATTAGAAATAGTTTCTAAAGCAAGAATATTGTACTGCTCTTCTGCTTTCTCGAATTCCTCGGTATTTGGGAGGGGAAGGCGCGATAAAGCGTCTGCCGTCAAATTAAGTTTACCGGGAATGTGTTCGAATTCGTAATCATAAGCATTAAGCATCACTGCCCAACGCTGAACCCTGGCGGCTGCCATCTGCGGTATTCCTTTTTTAGGGCCAAAAATCCAAACTAAAGCCTTCTGATCAGACTGCAGTATGAATCGCTGACCATAAACGTATTCATGAAACCGTTTCACTCCCCAAGCCACGCTGAGAGCTTCCCGGTCAAAATGCGAGTAGCCTCTTTCCGCTTGAGTGAGTTTACGTGAAGCGAAAGCTATCGGCCGTGATTCACCGTTTTTCATGACATGCATCAGGCACGCGCCTATTCCGTAGGGTGAGCCGTCACAAACGAGCTTGAGCTTTAATTTCGGATCGTAATGAACCAGAACTTTTGATTTAAGAAATAATTCTTTTACTTTACTCACGGCTCGGTCGCATTCTGCCCCCCCAAACCCACTTCACACTTGGGCTTAACAAACGTGTTACTGGTGACAGAATATGAGCGAGATTTGGTAGATATTTTGAGTAATGGTTTACAAAACCCAGAAAGCTCTGTAGCTCTTGAATACATGTTGGGTTAGGAGCGTTTGTGACTGCTTTGATAACCTCAGGGAGTGTATGCAGGCCTTCTGCATTTATCATGTGGCCTAAATATTTTAATTCAGGCCGCGACAGTTTGCACTTTTCGATCCTAAGTTTGGCTCCTGCATCTTGTAAAGCATTTAACAGTTTATTTAACGATTCGTCATGCTCACCCCCCTTCCCGCTCACCAGGATGTCATCATAAAACGGGAGACATTTGGGGATTTTACTGGTGACTTGAGTCATTACCCTCTGGAATATTCCAGGACTGGACGCCAGGCCCAGGGGTACGCGAAGCCATCTAAACAAACCCAGGGGTGTATTTATTGTCAAAGCTTCTTGTGACTCTTTGTCGAGTTCAATTTGCAGAAATGCATCCTTAAGATCGATAAGGGAAAAAGTGTCACTGCCTGCTAATTCACTGAATAATTCTGCGGCCGTGGGAACTGGATAGTGGTCGACTTCGAGTTGAGGGTTCACGGTGGTTTTATAATCACCAATCACTTGGATTTGACCATCCGCTTTGTGAACTATGACGATCGGCGTAGACCACTGAGAAGTTTCCACAGGCTCTAGAATTCCAAGGCCAACCAATCTACGAATTTCTTGGTTAACCTTTTCTTTGAGTGCTAACGGAACCGGTCTTACACGACTGTACACAGGCTTGGCATCAGGTTTTAAATGAATTTTGGCTTTAAAATTCTTAAACTTACCCATGCCTTCAGAAAATAGCTCCGGGAAACCCTTCACTATTTCGGAAGTGTCAACTGGCGAAACGCTAGTTTTAATTTTCTTAACACTTTTCTTAGGTTTCACTTTCGTTTGTAGGTCGTAAAAGGGATGGAAATTAACTCGAAAAATAGAAAGCCAATCCTTTCCCATTAATGCAGGTTTATATAATTTTGAAACTAAAGCATCCAAATGTTCGATTTGACCTTGCACTTCAACCTTCAGACTTACAGTGTAAATCGTGTTCTCAATTCCGTCAGTGTATGAGTGTATCGAGTACGGACTGAGTTTTAAAGGACAGTCCGCAAAATATTTTTGATGCCACTCAATAGGGATAATGGATGGATCTGCCCCGGAATCAAGTTCCATTTCTAGCTTGACACCATTTAGGCAGACTGGCATTTTCCATTTATGGATTTTCATAGAATTAACTACTACTATTATTTTGTTGGTTTGTAGGGGAATTGAAATCTGGTCCGCAGCCTGACTCAGTCCAAGAGTATTATTTTTCAGTACAAGATAGTCGTTGTCTGAATCGTTATCAGACCCGGAACCAGACTCTGAATTTTCGGCTTCAACATCCTGGTCTTCTTCACTATCACTTTCGCTATCGCGTTCGAGTTTGTTGACGCGTTTTTTGTAGTGTACTTTTGTTTTGTGTTCGGCCTAGCCTTAAAATTTGTGCTAGAACTTGCTTTAGGGTGGTCGAGTGATTTTAAAGTTCTATTCGAATGACTAGCTTTTCGGCACACGACTTTTAAATGGCCGACAGTGTGGCAACGGCCACAAGTATAGTCTCGATATTTACAACGTGTTTTCACGTGGCCATTTTTGCCGCAACAATAGCAAATGAAATCCTTAGTGGATTTAGGCCTACTTGATGTTTTGCCCGATTTTTTAGCTACGTAGTTAACAGCTCTAGAATGGCTTCTCAAAACGCTTTGGTCTGTTTCAGCAGATTCTAAGGATAAAGCTAAGGATGTTGTAGCCTTTAAATCCAGAGTCTGCTTCAACAACTCGCGTTGAATGACTTCAGATTGGATCCCCCCAATTAGGCGATCCCTAATCATTTCGCTGTTAATGTCTTTAATTTTTGCGAAGTCACAATACTTCGTCATTAGCTTTAAGGCAGCTAAATATTCCCCGATACTCTCATCTGATTTTTGCGATCTTCTAAAGAATTTAACACGCTCAGATACCACTGAGGGCACTGGCTCAATGTCGTCTAAAACTTTTTTAACGAGCTCATCAAATGTTAATGAGTCGGGCAAATCAGGTGAGAGGATATTAAGAATTCTATCAAACATTTTCTGGCCCACAGATGCCATTAGAAATTTAACTTGCTTGGTTGCTGGTATTTCTTTAGCTAAAAAAAAGTAACGAATTCGGCTGGAGTATTTCTCCCATGTGTCAGACTCGCAATCGAATTCCGAAAATAAACCAGCGGTTTTAGACGAACCCATGTTGACGTCGTCTTCACTATCACTAGATTCAAAATTTAGATTTAAATTAGAACTAGCTTCATTAACGCTTGCGTTCACTACTGAATTATTTTCAGTTTCACTTTCACTGCTAACTTTAGCAGTTACAGGTGGTTTGCTACCGACACCTGTCTTTGGCATAAGCCTACAAAATTAAATTTAATTAAATTTAATTACAATCCTGTTTAACATGCAAGGATTAAACTGGAGCACTCAAGACTACCGGTCACTTATTTAAACACAGAAATAAATCAAGCTTGACTGTAGCCTACCTAGTTGTATAAATTAACTGCCTACAAGTTAAATTTAAAGGGACTAGGCTTTGAAAAAATGTTTTACGTTCACCATTTGCAACGTTTTACAAAACAACACTTCTGGCCTAAGCCTCAGCACAGACCAGATTTCACTAAGTTTGAGCATAAACCTACGGTGTTAAATTTTACACCGGCACACACTAGCCCGAATATGGGCAATGGCACAATCGAATTTACAAGGGTTAATTTAGCAGCGCATTTTTCGAACCTTCAGGTTTATAATACTGCCTGTGCGGACACGCCAGTGCGTCGCTCTAGAACACTGCCAAGGTAAAATTAACCATAATAAATCCAATTGCCCACTTCGGTTCTAGTTGTTAAGGTACTAAATTTAACTGTTATCATTTCGTACCACACAGCACTACCACGTCAAAATAACACTGTTTGCAAAAGTTTAAACTCTGATAGGAATTCAGAGCACTAATTTTCATTGCCAAAATGAAAAAAATTTGCAACTTACCACAAATATGGAGCAAAGATGTGGTTGAAGACCTATCAGTTTAAGCTTAAGTTTTTAAAGATTACCAAAGGTACCGGACTCGTCGCCAACTGTGATGTCCTAGGCGGGGACACACCTTAGCCCAGCGTGGGCACCAATGGTAATAAACAACACGGACTACCAGAGTGTAGGCTACAGCTGATAAGACAGCGAACTTCCTGTTTACTTCTTTAAATACAATTATAACAGGAAGTCATGTGATGCAACTTAATACAATATATAATTATGGAAGAGCCTATTAGTAGTTAAAGGGGTATCTTGGTAGGGTTAACATATTGACATGAAATTGATGGCTGCCATTGTGGAGCACACAAGTGACGACTCCACAGTGCCATCCCCAGAAAGGATCGAACATCACCTATCCGCATCCCGCTCATTTCTCCATCTAACTCTTCACACTTTCCGAGATCTTGCTTCCATCATCGGAATCATCGATTCCTTTGCGGACCTGGTCCCTTACGGAAGGTGGATGGCTCGACCTCTTCATCATTATCGTTTAGCGGAATGGGGCGACCCACCGCAAGCCCTTCAACTACCCGCTCGACCTCTCAGCCAGTCCTTCCTATTGTAACGGCGGACGCTACGACGGCTTAGGTGCTTGTAACGCCCCCGGTTTCCCTGGTGTACGTGGAGTTTCAGCTTGAGGTTTCTACGGTGTTTACGACGACTTTTTTCGTTATACAACACAGCATGGACACTGTCCCAGCATGGGGGATGCAGCGCCGGTCCTAATTAAAGGTGCCTAACCTTAAACTGTCGGTATCGCTGCCACCAACGGTGGATTTAACTGTTTAACTAGCTAAAATCTAAAAATGGGCTACATATTTAATTTTACACTAAAATACAATTAATCAAGTCTAGCAAACGACTGAAGCTTAAAACTCCTGGTTTTATTTTTGCGACAGAGAATGAAAGTACACTTTACATTATAGTTTGCTTCGAAAGCTTTTGAATACCAATTATTTAAATAGGCAACAAGTTTACATTTACAAAAAGTAGCAAGTTCGGAATATACAAATTAGTAATTCACAAAATCAGACAAACACACTTGGTTTGAATAAAGTTTTAAATTTTCACATTAGAAAAAGTAAATCATGAGTGCTCCCGGAGACACCCGCAAGACTAAACAGCCGCAACTGATAGTAGTCTATCTGACAGTATGTTTCTTATGATCAACCGTCCACAGTTATGTTTCTAAGTTTTCCAAGTACAAAAAGATCAACCTCCCTTAGTTCCCTCGAGAACTGTTCTAAGTAATAAAAAGCCCGGCAATTTTACACTTAGGCATCAGTTTGTTTCAATTTGACTTCCACAAAGATCAAACCGTCATTTAGTTTAAATTAAAAATCCATTTAAAGTAAACTGGAAAAATTTGGTTTTTAGAAAGAGAACCACTCTGACGTTATGGGGAGAGGAAACCTAAGATGCCGCTACAGGCGTCTCCACTATAATATTCTCTAGCTAGAGAGTTAAAGTTAAGTTTTAAACTAAAATTTAGAATATGGGGGTCCTAAACTGAACTTTCAAAAGCTAAACTACAACATACGAACCACTACCATCGTGCCCGGCATGGCATTCTCCGGACATGGCGTCTCCACTCCCGACTGGCGTGACCGGTCTCTAGCTTGAGATCTGTGAGCTGTGCTGTGCTATGGATGCTTTGGGCTGGGGGGTTTTATGCTGGAGAGGGGGGAAAGCGCGGACGTCGAGGATAGCTGCGGGGGTCTGATTGGCTGAGGGCCTCGAGAACAATGGAAAGTGGGAGGAGAAGTCGGTTGAACAAAGGAACTGGGTGCAGAGCCGTTTGAAGGAGTGGGAACATGTAAAACGGAAAAAGATAGGCCTGTTTTGAGTTTTACTCAATTGAACTTTCGGAAATGGGCCTTTACTTTGTATTATTGGCTACGGATTGAATATTTACATGTTTACAACGTGATTTGGCTCTTGTTAAAGCTTATTACTTGGCTTTGGGTAATGCATAGAACATTACTATTAAATTAAACAAGCTTTAACGGTAATCTGTAGTGTTAAACACCACAACTAGTTTTGGCTGGGGAGGGATTCGAAGTTTTTGCACAGTTTGACTTTCGGATTTGGTTTGAACAGATCTTTTAAAGAATTCTTTTAGTGTTTAATAGTAGATCAAGCTATTTGTAGGTTTCGGTGGGTCTCAGTCAGGTCCAGAGGAGTACTAAAATAAACATATATACACTGAAAAATTCGTGTCCGGTAGAATGCCAGGTCGTAATGCGTTTATTCGTTTGGACATATGGTAGCGTTTCTGGGGGTAAAGGAATATAAATAAAGTATAAATGCGGTTAAATAAACCAGCTTAGTTGAATGCTATAACGCATTAAGTTACAGAGAACATTTAACGTTTAAAAGTTTAAAGTTAAAATTCGATCGTTGTGGAAATTTTCCATATGGATTGCGGCCGACAAGCACAATAAAAAATATCACACTTCAAAATGGTTGTCTGTACAAACCTCATACAATACACTAAGCTAGTATGTTTGGGCTTTTTGCCCTAAAAGAAAAGGATAAAATGAAGATACAAAAATACAGAATTTTATAATGGCGGCCATGATGAAAGTGCGATGTAGTCGGTTTTGGTCAATCTTCGAATGTAGTTTCGATGGTCTTCAAGGAAGTAAGTCCGTATTTGGGCTTCCCCAAGAGTCTTGTATTTTGTCAGGCTATTAAACGTTGAAGAGTTTGTGGAAATCGGACCATTATTGCGAAAACGGCCAGATATGCCTCGGCGAAGCATTTGGGTGCCTCGAGAAAAAAAATTTCATTTTTGGAAAAACAGGCGTTTTTCGGTGGCGCTCGTTTACACGCCCCCAAACGCAGGATTTTATTCGGGGTTCCTGAGAACTCGGAATAAAAGCTATAATAAAGGGGTTAGTGCACACAAGATATGCAGAAAACAAGACCGCCAAAATTTAAGCAAAATTGACATGAAATAAAATACACTGTTTGCATAAATGTTGACTTTGCCGTTTTGTATTTTTGGGGGACCAACGTTTTTGTGGCTCAGAAAACTTTAAGCAAAATAAAAGTTACAATTTAGAAATACTGTTTTTGCAGCCATTAACTAAATACTGTCCGCGCTGCGGGGTGCAGGAATATCGTACAAGTATTTGAAAATGGGGCAAAAGGACATTTATCATGAAACACACTAGTTTTAAAGTGAAAGTACAAAGTTAGGGTTTTTGTAAAAGAATACTGTCAAATGAGGCGTCCCGCCACTTAATCGTTCGTACAAGTCCGGATTATGTCCAATTGCCGCGTCTTTTTTTTCTGTGTGACGGCCAAAAACACCTTGCCGTCCACCCTCAACCTAGGCTACGATAGCGGTTAGAAGAGAATATTCTGTGAACACGTGATAGAACACCGGCTCTATTTAACAGCAACTAATACCACTAGAATGGTTTTAGGTTACCAAACAACTTATTTAAACTGGCAATTTGACACTGAAGGATTTTGAGATAAGACCCATAACTTA
>JAHWFP010061582.1:0-14626 GCA_023313725.1 Lithobius niger
GAGTGCAATCGAAGTATATTGGAGACTGCGTTGTGGCTCCTCTTTTCGGCTGCATCATCGCATCCTGTTTCTTTGTCATTTGCTTTCGTAACACGTCGCTGGATGGTGTTGACGGCGGTTGTGAAGAGCTGTTTTCCGGCTTTTCAGCAGACAAAGCAACCGCAAATTTGAAGAATTTCTGTTGGAAATTGTTGGATATTGATATTTACTTGGATATTAACGTGATATTTACTTGACTTTAGGAGCAATTACGAAAAAACTGCAAGATCATCAAATAAATTAACCAATGTTAACCAATGAAAATATCGTTGTGGCTCATCTTTTGAGATGCTTCAGTTACACTGAATGGGGCGTAGCGATCATTAATCATACAATAAATTAAAGTTGCATCATAAACATTTTAAACATTTTAAACAAATTAATGTTGAAGCAATACATCGGACACAGGCAGTTGTTTGTAAGTGCATTGGAGACAGCGTTGTGGCTCATCTTTTCGGTTGCTCTTCGTATCTTGTTTGTTTGTATATTTGCTTTCGTAGTGCGTCGCTGGATGGCGTTGTTCCGATTTATATTATTTTTTTTTTTACAAACCATCTCTGGGTATACCACAATCAATGTGCAAAATCTGGTTTTAATTGATGTAGTCGATAATGTTTGACGTACAAAGATTGCATTCTAATGTATTCATAAAGGAAGCTCCGCTCAGCCTTTGGCCTCGCTTCTCTCCAAAAAACCTTTGTTTAGGAAGCTCAGGCGCCCCCCCCCCAAAAAAAGCAAATATATGTACGAAGAGTTGCTTTTCAGAAAAAAACACCCTCTCATTTACATGTGTACTCGTACACGAGTATTCGGGGTAGCGTTCTACCTTGAAAACCAGAAAAATAAGGGAATATACCAGGTCTGGAAAATTCAGGAAAAAATTAGGGAATTTGAAAAACATGTATTGAAAGCTAGGGAATTTCCACAATTGCCGGAAAGTTTTTTTTTTTCATAAAGAATAGCTAATTCGGATTTCTTTATTTACTTCTAAAACTTTCACAAGTTGAATTCCGTTAGAACTTCAAGTTCTTTTTGTTTCATTTATGATCAAGCAAAAACCCGTTAGACCTAAGTAATATGGGACAGCACGTTGTTAGGAGTGGCAGAGCTCATCCTATATAATAGTGGCTTGAAGAAACTGATGCGGTCGATGAGTGGAGAGAAGATCCTTCCAAAGTCCCTGCCAGCCTGTGGCTGCCACGATAGGTTGAGACTACCTTCACCAGATATGGAATCTATTCTAGATGATATACCTCGGCCCCTTGACATGATCGGAGGTTTACCGGAGTGAATACCTGAGGTTTTCCCTCCCCTTTACACTTCTTTTTTCCTTCAAAAAGTATTGTAATTCTCAGAATTGAGCCAACTAATCGACACAAGAAGTCTGCAGTACGTAGCAGAGAGCCAAAAAGAATATTAAAACATGAAGAGCAATAAAAGTCAAACAAGTGTCAATCAAAATACAAATTAACAGTCAAACTCACACAATTTTTGTAAGAAATTTAAATTTCGAAAAAAAGGCACATTTAACACACTCAGCTGGAAGGGTGTTCTACTCTGTGACCGCCCGGGGGTAAATAAAACATCCATTATGAGGTCGTCAAACTAATTTTCATAGAATGATTGGTTTTTCGATAATAATATGGTTTAGCCTGTCTCCTTACCGCATCAGTTATGGTCATTCCATGTACAATGTTGCGGAGAAGAGAGAGTCTAATGGTCTTTCTGCGTTCATTTAACTCTTGCAAACAGTTCTCAGCCTGAACAACACTCACACTATAGAGAAACTGCTGCAGTTACTTTCAGTAAAGCAGACATCCCCAAGACTGTCCATTTGGTATTCCTGGTAGGGATCCAAACCGCAGCAGCAGCATACATACTCAACCAATGGTCTAATGCAGACAAATCTTAGTCCAAGGCGCAACCGTATATTTGCCGGTATTAAGTTTGGTAGTCGGGGCAAATCTTCGCAAGATTTAAGAAGCGAGCCTGCTCAGTTTGTAATATACCGACGTAGGTTTTTTTTAACGTGTCTCGAAGAATATTCATATTCGTCATTCTAGGCAGCGTGTCACTGTCTGCCTAACTAATCAGTTGGAGTTTACCTTTAGTAATGGCCACGACAGCAGATTTTTGTGGTTGAATGAACATGCCACAGGTATTATATCCGTCAATAACCCTATTTTTAATTTCTTAGAGAGAGACAAAGTCAAGATGTAGGGAAATCCTCTTTCACATCCGTGCCATCATCAGAAAAAGCTGAACCATGATCATTAATAATATCCATAAAGTCATTACTATCCACAATGGAAGGGAAGGGACTGCATACAGAATCTTGTGGAATGCCCTATAACACGTTATGAGGGTTTGAATTAACAACATTATTTTATAAATGAATTAGCGAAACTCTTTCAAGCGCCAGGTGTTATTTCAGTTTTATATATTTCTATACGGACAGACATAACAATACTGAAACAACGAAGAAACAATGTTACAACAATAAAATGATTTTAAAAAGAA
Source organism: Lithobius niger (assembly GCA_023313725.1). Lineage (NCBI taxonomy): Eukaryota > Metazoa > Arthropoda > Chilopoda > Lithobiomorpha > Lithobiidae > Lithobius > Lithobius niger. Next base: position 2,560 of record JAHWFP010061582.1, read on the forward strand.
AGGCGCGACTTGGGTTAAGCAATAACAATTAACTAAACTTCGTTCAAGTATGTACAACACAGAATATTAAAATGCAACTGGTTAGGCCTCTAAAAGTTAATTAACTGGGTATACCAGAAGTGCACGCGTGATTTTTTTTCTCGGTGCATGAAACGTTTTTTCTGCTGAAGTCTTAAAATAAATTCCCGATCACGCATTAACGTTTTCACCAAACACTTTCTGGAGCCGATGACCGTATCAATCCATTGCTCCATTCACATGATCGCCTCGAAACGAATGTACTGGCCGTTCAGAGAAATGCCACACCTAAAAACTTGGATCTAAAGAAACATTTTTTTCCAATGTGCAACATCTGTATACGTACTCTGAACGTTATTAAACCATAGGCATTGTACTCCACAACAAAATATAACCTCTGGACTGTTTTGTTTGTTAAAAACAAAACAAAAAAACAAAAAAACACCACGCGCCCACGTTAATTTTTTTCAGTACCGCTCCTGAGAACCATTTAGTTAGCACGTTTCGATGCCCTCATCATACCAAATATGTAACAAGCAGGAGTTCAACAGAGCAAAAGAGTAGAATAAACACATTACTACTTAGCAATTTTGAAAAAGAAACTTTGCAATGAACCAAATAATAAAACTTATCTGTGAATTGATAAATTAATCATTCACAATTCACACGTATTGGATCGGTAAATGTTCGCAATTTTTTTAACGATCTACTCTTTTACACCAGCTGTCTTTTGATGTATAACGAAGTCTATGATACATTTTGTGTTTACTGCCAGTCAAGCCGAGCTGTGCTAGTTTGATAATTTTTGTGTTTAGAACTAAACATAAAGGCCAAGGTTGGTGCAATTCCAAACCAGTCTCGGCCTTTATTTGGACTTGGCGCAATTCCAAGCCCAAATTGCCTGCATTTGCAACTCACACCTTCAACAACTCACAACTTTTCCTCGTTGACTGATGTTTTTTGTTCATCTCCCGCTACTGAATAAATGCCAAGTTCGGAAACGTTCACTTTAGCAATGAACATTTTTAAGGCGAGTTATTGAACTTCGACAGCCCTGAAAAACTTGATCAAAACATTTAGGAACACCCTTCAGTTTTTTGTGTGAGAAAGAATGCAGAAAAGGAAAGAGAGAAGAGAGAGAAGAAAAAAAGAAGAAAAGAAAGAAAACTTCATTCATGTATACCGTACATTGCAATCAAAAGGAAGGAGTAGCCAGCATTTTGGGTCTTTGATCCTTTTGACATTGACATCTCCCAGCTTCACCTTCACCTTAAAGACGTCAATATGTAGGGCACCCCTCCTCTATTCTTTATTAAAAATATTATTCTACATGATCAGTCAGCATGCTCGTATACTATTATCAAAGGTTGTTAACCGAATTTGTCGGCATAGGAGTGTCGAAGGGCAATGCTTTCGAAATTCCATTTGACAGTTTATATACACTGTGCTGATTAGAAAACATCAGACTGCAATTTTCACTTGTCTAGCTTATTCTTGAGAAATGTATATTTTTTTAATTTGTTGGGAAGCTTAAGATTAGTGATAAATCTTGGTGAGTATCTTGTAAATTAAACTTGGTGACTTTCATTGAATATTTATAGAACCTTGATGATATCTTGGAGCGAAAACACACATATATAAACAATGAATGACAGTGAAACCCCATTTATTAGCAGGTAGGCAAGAAGTGCTTTTAGATGACGTTTGCGCACAATAATTTTCATAAAACCCATAGGATTGAATTTGTTTTTTTCTTGTAGGGAGCCTAATCCAAGCCGGAATCTGTTCCACTGCAATAAAGTATACGACGAAAGGGACAATTTAGCTGGAACAATTCAAGCAGAAAACCCAGAAACTCGGACATGCCAAAATCGACATGAGCAAAAAGCACCACAGGGCCGTACGCTTCCGAAAATGCCAGGGGGTAGCTGAGGCCAGGATCGAACCTCGACCTCTCTCTCAGACAGGTGACGGTCATACTACCTGTCAGCCCAAAGGGTTAAAGAGTCAAAAGGTTTTTAGCGAGAGTCAACCGCGCCCGGTCATCTGCCCGACTAAAGCCCCGGCCCAACTCCATTTAAGCCCAAACTCCACTTAAGCCCAAACTCCATTTAAGCGAGACCAGCCAGCTAGCGAGTCTCGCGAGGCCAAAGCTGCAAAGCGTGGACTAGCACAGCAAACTCCATATACGCGAGACGGGAGCTACAACGTCTCGCCAAGGCAAGCGAGGCCGTCTCGTGCGCTTCTACTTGGCCCAGAATCTTTCAGCTAGCGAGGCCAACTCGCTCGGCTCGCTCTGCTGGCAGCCAATCAGGAAGAGGTAGTCGATGACGTTTCAGGCAAGATGGCGCCATAAACAAGCAGTTGCGTATGTCTGCACTCGATCGGTTCGTCACTCAGTTTAGCTAAATACTTTAATTGTTAGACAAACAAAATGAATCGGCACGTAGATAACAATGTATTTAATAATCGGAGCCATGAAATGGCATGCAGACTACGTTCAAATCGTGAAGCGCGCTATTGTTTGTCTCCGATCAAAACAAGCCACAGGCCGCAGAGCTAAATCACCGCTAGAAACTATCATTCATTTCTCACGAAAGTTGGGAAACTTGCGTTTGTTGTGAAAAACTAGATTATAATCCACTGATTCCAAAAATGCTGTTGTGTGAATCTGAAAGTCTTGCAGTAATTAGATACGAGGAAAAATACGCATTCATTTTAAAGCCACTCAGGGGCCAATCAGAGCCACGGTAGTATACCGCAGTGCAAGCCAAGTGGCTTGAACGCTCGCTTGAATGGAATTTGAGGAGCTAGTAGCGAGAGCTAGGCGGGCGGGTCAGCGAGGACAGGGGCACGCTAGTCCGTGTAGCGTGGCTAGCTTGCTTGCTGGTCTCGCATAAATGGAGTTGGGGCTTTACGCGTGACCAGCCAGCTAGCGAGTATCGCGAGACCAAAGCTGCAAAGCGTGGCCTAGCGCAGCAAACTCTATATACGCGATACGCGAGCTACAACGTCTCGCCAAGGCAAGCGAGGCCGTCTCGCGCACTTCTGCTCGGCCCAGAATCTTTCGGCTACCGAGGCCACCTCTCTTAGCTCGCTCTGCTGGCAGCCAATCAGGAAGAGGGAGTTGATGACGTTTCAGGCAAGATGGCGCCATAAACAAGCCGTTGCGTATCCCTGTACTCGATCGCTTCGTCACTCAGTTTAGCTAAATATTTAAATTAATTCCATTCAAGCGAGCATTCAAGCCACTTGGCTACACTGCGGTACACTAGCGTGACTCTGATTGGCTCTGAGTGGCTCTAAAATGAATGTATATTTTTGCTCATAGCTAATTGCGGCAAGACTTTCAGATTCATACAATAGCATTTTTAGAATCAGTGGATTATTCTCTAGTTTTTTCATAACGAACGTAAGTTTCCCAACTTTTGTGAGAAATGAACGATCGTTTCTAGCGGTGATTTAGCTCTGCGGCCTGTGGCCAGTTTTGATCAGAGACGAACAATAGCGCGATTTGAACCTAGTCTGCCTGCCATTTCATGGCCCCGATTATAAGTTTATAAGTTTAGTTTGTTGCAAATGCAACCGGAATGGCAAAGACCTGGTGGTCGCTAACTGCCATCCGAAGTTAAAACAAAAATTAAAAATTGTAAAGTTTAAAAGTTTAAAACGAAGACGGTTGCCCAGCTGCAGAGGAAGGGTTGATGATATAGGGTTGGGGTCACGAATACCTTACCACCAAGGTTAGACCTACCAGGGACACAGTGGTCTCCGATGGCATCGCCAAACGTGAGGGACGAGTGAGTTATTAAAAAATTAATAAAATAAAATAAATGGATCGCAGTTTAAAGCCTGGCCTAAACCAATTGTCAATCATAATCAAGATCAAGGTTCTGGGCCGAGTAGAAGTGCGCGAGACAGCCTCACTTGCCTTGGCGAGACGTTGTAGCTCGCCTATCGCGTATATGGAGTTTGCTGCGCTAAGGCCACGCTTTGCAGCTTTGGTCTCGCGATACTCGCTAGCTGGATGGTCTCTCGTAAGTGGAGTTTGGGCTTAAGTGGAACATGGCTTTAGCCCTAAAGGCCAACATATACGTAGCTGTCTACCACTGTTGGACAGAGGTTACCCTACCTTGAGGGCAAAAAGGAGTGTCTTCTAATTGACTCCCAAACAATAGGATTTGACAGCGACGACCATCCAACCGGTTGGATGTCTTCTCTGTCAACCTCGGCTGTTGCTAGCCATACAGTGATTGCAGATACACGGCGCTGTTAGTGAGGAAGGATTAACTCACACCGGATCGGAGCGAGATGCAACGATGCTCGAGCGCGGGGAAAGCAACATTGTCGGCCAGCGATAAGCCCCCTTTATTAGCACGGCCGGCAGGAGAGTTTAGTTGAGCTGAGTGTGTTGAGGGCTGTATTCCTTCTGGGATTACATGCCCTATAGTAGACGACGAAAGGGATAATTTCGCTGGAGTGTTGATTTTTTTTATTGAGAGCGGTAACCTCTTTGGGGTTTTTCTGCCCTACAGTTGGCTGTAGTAACGTTAAGTAAGCTTCAGTAAGCTATATAGTCGGGTAGCCAAAATGAAAAAGTACTCTAGAAATGTGTTTTCGTTTTTTATTTCTTGCATAAAGCTGATACCTTGCATAGAGGTCGTTTAAGTCAGTACGAAATGGAATACGAATGGCAAAAGTTGGCTCGCGGGACAAGTCTGTCAAATACAAGATGGCGTCCGTCGGCCATATTGAAATTTCGAATGTAGCATATTTTAATGTAGTTTGAATGTACAATGCTGAAAATTTGCACAGAGGTAGCTCAAGTAAGTGTAAAATGAAATACGGATGGACAAAATGGATTCGTGGGTCAAGTCTGTTAAATACAAGATGGCGTCTGTCGGCCATATTGGAATATGTAATTACGCTAGATGAAATAATTCACAACTAGGCTATTGACTTCTCATAAATAAGCCAATATATACTTAGTGTGCAGTATAAGAATAAAGTAAGGAGTATAAGAATACAAACGATTGTATTAGTATGAGTTGTCAGGTAGTTTCTATCCCCTACTGTCGCAGTTTTTCTACCAGGCTTGAAAAGGGCAGCATTTCACACATACCTATGGAGGCAATGCTGCACCCTTCCCCCAGTTTTGGTTCCTGATCCATCCATGTTTGGGTGGAGGAAGAGGGCTCTTTGCTTCTTCCAGTGTTACTTGCTGATGCGACAGATGCGTTTGATCTGACTAACAATGATGTTCTTGTGAGTGAAATTACTGAATCGGACTCTGAATCTGAAGACAGTAAGGGCACTGAGTAGTGACCTGACAACTGATAGTGACTTTGATAATAGTTCGTACTAATACAATCGCTTGTATTCTTATATTCCGTACTGCATTCTTATACCACACACTAAGTAAATATCGGCTTATTAATGAGAAGACAGTAGCTTTAAATAAATAGACATAAATCGCTGGAAATTTTCCTTAAGACAGTAGCTTAGTTGTGAATTATTTCATCTAGCGTAATTGCACATTCCAAGATGTCCGACAGACGCTATCTTGTATTTGACAGGCTTGTCCCGTGAGCCCACTTTTGCCCACCGTTATTCCATTTTATATGGACTTGAACGACGTCTGTGCATATTTTCAGCCTTTCATATTCAACTGAAAAATATGCTACATTTGGGAATCCAATATGGCCAACAGACGCCATCTCGTATTTGGCAGACTAGTCCCGTGAGCCCACTTGGCCCACCCGTATTCCATTTTATACTGAGTTGAACGACGACTGTTACAATTTTCAGCCTTCCACATTCAAATTATTTTAAAACATATCACATTCAAGAATCTAGTATGACCGACGGACGCCATTTTGTATTTGACAGACTATACTCCCGTGAGTTTATTCTCGCCCATCCGTATTCCATTTTATGTCGACTTGAACTACGTCTGTGCAAACTTTCGGCCTTGCACATTGAAATTACTTTAATATGCCACATGTGCCATGAATTTTATCAAGGAAAAAAATAACGGATATTAGTAATAAAAAAAATGCTTAAAGGGATATACCTCCCAGCGCCATTTTTCTCGATCCTCCACATCAAGTACGGCCCCAAAGGTCTATTTCCTTACCGTTAGTCTTTCCCTTGCTAAAAATCCTTTTTAAAATTCGCGTCCAGGAGATTTTCTCTTGAATATAATGGAACTTTATTTACTAACGATCCGTCCCTAAATGATGCATTGCGCGCGTACAATAATCTTGACGTTTCATCTCTGTGTGTACATCTGCTCATTTTCTAATAATTACCATGAGATCTAAAAGCTAATATACTAATGCTGTAAAAATTAAAATTAATTATTCCACTAGATCGCCGAAGCAAAATTATAAGACACTAGCCTAGAAAATTACAAATTGCGATTTTAAAATACGAGAATCATTCCGGTTTGTGACGACACAATCGTTGACTTGATTCTGTCTCGTGTACTATTCACAAAGCCAACCGAGACAGCAGCTATGCGAAGCACGCAGCTACCATCCCAGCCGACCTTGGCAATGTAATTGCTCGGATGATGATCTGCACGTAGCTGTAATTTGGCACGCGGAATGTTATAAGGCAGGCCGGGTGTCCCTTTAAGGTATAAAATATGGATACACGCCTTAAAAAAAGTTAATGTCTAAAGTAACAGAAATAAGAAAAGAACATTGCCGCCAGTATCGCACTAATACGTGTAAAAGAAGTTCCAGCTTTTTTTTTTGGGGGGGGGGGGGGGGAGAAATGCTGGAGATTTTTTACACGTGTTAGTGCGACGTTAATAACTCACTACGTTCATGACCACAAGAAAGTGCATTCTAGCGATGCGCTTTGAAATGCGTATCAAAAAACGACACCTGTTTACAAGAAGAAAGATCGCGATTAGGGCCAATCCGCTAAAGGATCGATTCGGCCAGTGTGATCGGAAAACCCTTCCTTCCTGCCCTCCCTTTGGAGAACAGTGAGCAAGTCCCACGCTGCTCTACCACATGCATTTAGTAAACTAGGTCAGCGTAGACCCAAGTAACCAAATGTAATCAAAACTTAGTGGTCTTCCTACTCATGTACACTTGTTTGCAATTTATCTACCTAAAATTCGAATGGCACCAGCACAAATTACGTGGCACCGCAACTGTGTCCCCCATTTTTACCAGGCGTTTTCCAACGGCTCAATGTGATTGCAAGTGTTTACATGCACAAAGACGATGCGATACCGATTCTGAAACCACCTGTGTGAAGCGCATTGGGAGTAAGCGCCACGAACGGGTGTTTACAAGACCCACGGAGGCGACACGGACGCGATGCGCATCTCTCTGAAGCGCTTCAAAGTGGTCATGTAAACGTAGTGATTTTTATGTCTTTTTTTTCTTGTACGTGTTCCTTTAGAGCACTAAGTTTTTTTAGGCTTACATTCGCAATTTGTACACTTGAACGTTTTCTAATGCTGATATAGGTAAAAGTTTAAAAAAAAATTCATGAACCAACCATCAGATTAAATTAAATCATGCCAACTCGACGGTCACAGATACACACACAGCCCACATACAATCACACACTCGCTTACTTTTGTCATTGTTTAATTTCGCTTTATTCGCAAGTCAAGTTGTCTCCTTTTCTCTATCGTCCCTATTGATTATATATGAAGGTTACCTTTTTACGTGTCTCAGCGATATTGTTTAGGTAAGTTAGTAGTAATGAGGCACAAGCACACGCCAGCCATTAGCATTTTTAGTTTTCAAAAGTATAAACGGTTAAAAAAAAACTTTAATACGGCAATAAGGTTTCATGTGAACTAAACACTGCAGCAATATTGTGTATCTAAGACCTTACACGCTTGTTCACGTTCTTTTCCTGTCTTGACTTCGGTTCTGAGATAAAAGATCCTACTAGGAGCACTATCCATTGATAACCTTGCTTTTTGTTTTCCATGCTCGTCACCTGGCCGTCTGGGGAAGAAGCTGCAGATTTTGCTACTTGCCTACAGGCCAGTCGGTTAAATTTTCGTGATTTAGGATCAAAAAATTCTTATTTTACCAAAGCAGTGCGAAGAGGCGTTAACGTCCAGGCACAAGTCAGAACTGTCGTGAAACCGGGGAGTAAAACAAGCAATTTCTACTCCAGTCTCCATTTGGCCTTGGCTTGAGAAACAAACCTCCTTCCTCAACTCCAAGTCGTGTAAATGCTACCTCTTGCAGATTAAAACGTGCTGGGACGAAACGCAGCACAAGTGACATTTTTACACATATTAAGTAGGCAACAACCTAGTCTGGGCTCAGACGATGTCTCACCACGTGGACACTATCCGGACTAGTCGAGGCGAGGCGAATGCCGAGCATCGCGAGGCTTCCCTGCCGGGCAAAAACAGCGTCTGAACCCTGACTAGCGACAACCTACAAAGCGTAAATTTAATGTACGTTCTCCGCAAAAGTATCAGCTGTCAACGATCAACAATTGGCCGACTTGAGTTCGAGTTCGTTTTTTGTTTTCTTATTATTTATGTTGTCGCTGTTGGTTTTATTTCCCACTCACCTTTGTATTATTTACACCAATTTTTGTGTATTTATTACTTTATGAGTCTTGATGAATTTTACGAATCTTCTTAAACCGTAGGGACTTTTTCTTGGGGGGAGGAGGGGGAGGAACCCAGTCGTCTTCTACAACCAATGTTTTACAATACTATTTTAGAAAGTTCTGTGGTGGAGTCTTCAGACGCCTGACCTTTTCTTCGCTATAGGCAGGCGTGTCAAGCAAACGTCATGCAGCCTGGGGTTGTCAATTCTGTCTTTCCACCTCCCACTTTCTATGAAACAAACGTTCTTTATGCCTTAATGGCTTCCGTGTTGTAGCCAGAGACATTTAAATCACGTGGTTAGATGAAATAATGCAGGAAGCATGTAATTTTAAGTTTACAACATTAGTGCATCTTAAAGCGCACAGTACAGGTCAACATCTTGACCACATATCTACATTATCTGTACTGCCTATACCTTGCCATCAATAATTAAAATCACCGGACGCAAAATCAGCTTCATAATATCTGAAGAACTGGAAAGACTCGTGCGGCATACATACGTCATACATGCCATTTCAACGTGCCATTAAGCCTGCCGCGTACACGACGCCTTTAAGCACAATGCTGGAAATATGCTGAAATTCCGCTGAAAAAATCACCCATGGGGAAGTGGCTGTGAATTAACTTTCATAATAAATTAGATCCTAAATAAAGCTGTAGAATGACTAGAGCCACCGAGTCCCATGTGAAATGCGGAATGGTGAAGTATACCTATTACCAGGAGCCAATGAAAGGAGCCCAGTTAAGGGAATGTCTTGGGAATGGCGACTGGCGAGGGTGGGTGCGTGAGTAAGAAATAAGTGCTGTAACTATTGTCAGTCGGCAACGTCTTTATTGTTGTGCATCTCGTCGGCCCCCGAGATCTGTAAAAACGATACGTGACCATGGTATTGGCCATACTCCGATGATGATGGCTTCCTGTGTTGACCACGTAAGGCTCCCAACCTTGGTAACAATTAAGGGAACAAAACAGCTTTACAGCTCGTACACCCACGGAAGGTACTCACATAAAAAAAAAACATAGTTCGTTTCGTTCACGCGAACGAAACGAACTCTAATATCTTTTCCAATTCTAATGAACAGGGATTGTTATTACTCACTGGTTATGTCAGAAAATAAACGCAATTTATATTTTGAAATGTTTCATGCTTGCATGGGTGCGTCCATTCGTTTGTTTGTTTGTTTTCAGGCAGGCCGTTACAACACTGCGCTGTAACTTTATTTTATCCGAACCACGCTCTCACCAAGGTTACTTACTTGGTTAGGTTACGATTTAAATGCACTCACATAATAGCTCACAAGGGTCACGTGGTTTTACATGTATTTTGTAACGAATTTGTTTAGAAAACAACGCTCGTGCTCTGAGATTACACAATGATGCACAAATTACTTCAGGCATAGATCCTCCTTCTGGGAAATCAGTAAAAAAGCAGTGTTAACCAGGTTTATTAACACAAAAAGCACCCGTGCTATATAATGTGGAATCGGTAGGTGGAACATTCCTTATCGAACGTGAAATGCTCTAGTGGCGTCACCATTCCTGCGTCAGCATCTTTCAGCACTATACAAGCTTACCACGAACACACCTAAATAAATATGGATGCAAACCTTTTGGACTTAATTGTCAGACTGCCTGAGCGGGGTATTGAAACCAAATGCCGAGGTCCTACCGCTGAGCCATACTTAATTAACGAACAAACCTAAGTGTAGGAGCCATACTTAGCTTTGCTTAATTGATAGGGATTGGCTAGACTTTACGAAGTCTTAATATTAAACTAAACACGATAAATTATAACACGCTATTTTTTAAATAAAAATAATATTTGTATTAAATTGCATTAAACGTCACTTTAATTAGTATCACTTAGGGACCGGTCATTATTTATCTTCGGGGGAGGGGGATATGGGCGGAGTAAATTGGGGGAGGGAGTAATACATTTTTTGGCCTATCTCGAAAGGGGGGGGGGGAAACACACTTTTCAGGTCCCCTCAAGAGAGAGGTAGGGGTTTACAAAAGAACACTGACCAAACTGGCAGAAAATATCATTTTTGGACTTCAAAAAAGGCATTTTCATCAGTCAACATTTCTAAAAACTCTTTAGCAAGCCCCCAGACCTCCATGACGTGAATGTACAAGGTTTTGAAACTATTAGCACCAATACTGCAAGTATAATTCTTTTCAATAAAATCTGTAGAAAAGCCTTGCCCCCTGTTTTCTATAGGCTTCTTCTCTTTATTGGATGATGACTGTGTTACGGATATTGGGATACAAGCAACCAGTGTGTTCATCAGATACGGTATGAAACTTGATACAAAATGATTGTGGGGAATATCGGTGTTTTACAGATCATTTTTAACGGAAGGTGTCTTTTCGTTAAAAAACTAGGCACGTTTTCCTTACAGTCAGTGGTAACTTGTCAGTGCGGAGTGCACTTAACTTAATTTGGGTGGTCGCACACCAAATTAGACAAATGTATCGCGACGAACGAAACGTTGCGAGACAAAACGTCGCTTCTGGTTGAGAACTTGAGAGACCCCATCAGATGTAACTAGAAGGCGTTGCGTTTTGCTGTCGTAAAACGGCTAAATACGCCTAAATACATCTCGCGACAGTGTCTCTCTCATCCGGTGTGTGGCGCTCAACTCATTGCTATGGTTTTGGAGACGTCTGCAGCTCGTTGAGACAGTTTACGACAAAATGTTTTGTCGTGCGACTAAACGTCTAATTCTCCGTCTAAAAACGAAAAGCGCAATTTTTTGGGGGGTGGTCACATTATTTTTGGGCCTTGAGTGGGGGCGGGGTGGAGTCAAGATTTTTTCAGAGTTTCGAACGGGAAAGGATCTTTGAACATTTGGTGTTCCCCCCGCCATAAATACAGATGCAAACCTATTTACGTTGCCTTTTGGACTTATATGTCAGACTGCCTGCGCGGGGAACCTCTACCCTTGAAACCAAAGGCAGAGGTCCTACCGGTGAGACATACTGACGAGGCCGTGTCAGAATGGCTCAGCCGTAGGATCTCAGCCTTTGGTTTCAAAGGTCGTGGGTTCGATTCCCCACTCAAGCAGTCTGACATATAAGTCCAAAAGGCAACGTAAATAGGTTTGCATCTGTATTTATTCCACTCATTGAGCGTTTGGCTTTACTGTTTTCTGCAAATGCTTTTTTCTTTATGGTGCTACACATTTCACAAAACAAGAAAAATAACTGCACCTTAACATTAAAGTGATCGTACGTTTTCTAGTAGCAGTGGGTCGTAAAGTGGGGTGTTATTTTACGATCCCTTCCCAGAAAAGAATGTTAATTTAGGCATACAGCTGCCGGCACTTATAAACCATGCAGTGCCTCCTTATTATGCCACCCGCCCACTTTTTTTTCATGTATCCTAATCGTAAGTTTATCCTGCATTTTTCCTGAAACGTTTTTCCTGAAAAAAAAAG
>JAHWFP010061582.1:17823-36272 GCA_023313725.1 Lithobius niger
TCAAAGTGGTATTGCACTGTAGTAAATATCGTCTGACACTTGCATATGTTGATTTTCAGTCTTGGAACACCCCTTAAAAAAGTTAAAAACTCGCTTCAATAAGCATTTTGGCCTATTGAAATATTTTTTTCCCCTATAAGTTCTATTTTTCCATACAATCTTAATCTTCAGGGCAGGTCAGAGTTTAAACCTAATGATCACGGTTAACTTGTGAACGCTGTTTTAACGTTTAATACCACCATCTTAAATAAAAACATTATTTGGTGCCTTGCCAATTAATGTAATATCGCCAAAATCTTATTTTATCAAAGCAATGCTAACAGGCATTTGAGTCCCGGCATGTGCGAGAACTTTGGTAGAGCCGGGAGGCAAGACACACAATTTCTTCCCCAGTCGGCCTTAGCTTTAGAAGCATAACTCCTTCATTACTTCAGGGTCGTATTGCTCGAGACTTAACACATTCTTGACCTGGTTGCAGCACAAGTGATATTTTTCGTACATATTTTGTAGATAAAAACCTACAAAGCGTAATTTTTAGCACATGTTTTCCGGAAAAATAAAAAACGGTCATTCGTTCGTCAGTTGACCGCAAGGGGGTCACAACTCAGAAACGAGTGGTGGAAGAAGGGTTGAATTATCTTGGATACTGGTACTAACTGGCGATAGAAAAATAAGCCTAGGCAGTTTACAGGATCTTTGCTGTGTATGGGAATCACATTTCTATACCATCAGTTCCCATAATAACAAGTTTTAGTCTTCTTTACTAAAAACACGGTAAATTACAACATCATTGCTTCCTTATAGCTAATTGGCTTTTTCAACGTAACTCAGTGAAATAATAACATTTGATCGTCGCATTAACAAGGAAGCGTTTAATGGTTTAAAGATTCCTCGTTGCCACGGCAACATGCAGTTTTAACACCGTGTTGCATGAATAAATAGGCCTACCCTCGAACCAAATTATCCGTTCGTTAGCTGCTACTTATGAAATTACAACGACTAGTAAGAATTAGTCTAAAAGCTGAAAATTATGCTTAAAATCGTCTCAACACCTTGTTGCATGATTGAATAGGCCTAATATTCTCCGTTAGCTGCTATCTCCCACTTTGTTGCCACCGACTTCCTCTGGAACTGACAGGCCACCCGAAAGTCTTAACTGCATATTTTTTAATGCACGTAGTGTTATCAGTAACATCGGTTGTTTTCATGATTTGGTTGCAAATGAGTGCTTTGATTTGATTTTTGTTGTGGAATCGTGGTTACACCACGATTTTACGAATGAAATGGTGGCTGACCAAAATATGTATGCAGTCATCAGACGCGATCGTGGGAGCCGCGGCGGTGGGCTTTTGATTCTACACCGTGCGGATTTAGCAGCCGTGGTAACTGAAGTGTCGCTATCTGTTGAGGGGTTGGTGCTCGTTTTACCACATTTTAATATTTCCTTCACCCTCTGTTATATGCCTGATAGTAGGTCTGACGAAGCGGTGACTAACATTTGCAATTTTATTACTGGCTCTTTGAACGTAGGGCTTACAAACGTAATTTTGGGCGACTTTAACCTTTCTACTGTTGACTGGCAGCCCTTGTCTGCCAGTGATCCTCATCACCGGCTTTTTCTTGAGAGGATACTGCCACTTGGTCTTGAACAGCGTATAGTCGAACCTACTAGAGGTTCAAACATTCTGGACCTTATTTTCACCGAAGATGACCGGTTACTTTTTGATTTGCAGGTGGGTCCTCACTTCGGTAGTAATGATCATGGGGTGCTTTCTTTCAAATTAAATGTGTCTAATTGTGGTAGATCCCCATTTACTAGTCGAAAACCAGTTTTCACCGGGGGAAAGATTGACTTCAGCAGCTTGCCTTGGTGAGCTTAATTGGGATGCCCCAGTGTTTGATAATATCACAAACATCCAAAGTGCGTGGAATTGCTTTTCTGGCAACCTGTTGAGCATCATTGATTACTGTCGCGTACCATCAAATCCACTCGTTCCTGCGATTGCTCACCACCTCCCATCGTTCTTAGCAAAAATTAAGCATCATAAACTTAAACTATGGAGGAAATACAAATCTGCCCCCAACGAATCGTCTCTTCTGGCATATAACATCGCAAGAAAAACCTACTCAAGCTCAGTTGAGGCTTGGCACAACAGAAAGGAGGTTCAGGTCATTCGGAGCGGAAACGCCGCTTCACTTTTTAAATTGTACCATCAGAAAACTAAATCTTCACGCTCCTTACCTCCTTTTGTGATTGATGGTCGCTTCTTAACCGAAAACTACCAGAAAGCTGAGGCTTTATGCAACATTTTTGCTTTAAATACCATTGTGGATGACGGAAACCAAAGTCTTCCAGCTCCCCAAAACCATAATTTTGGGTTTGGGGAGTGTTGCAATGTGTCATTCGACCGGACCAAAGTGCTTGCCTGTTTGACCAGTCTTAAACCAAGTACATCGTGTGGTCCTGACGGGTTCTCCGCATACTTATTTAAAAAAGTATCCAACGAGATTTGTTATCCTCTTTCTAAACTTTTTACCTTATCTTTCGAACAGGGGGAAATCCCATCAACCTGGAGTAAGGCAATTGTTGTCCCTGTTTTCAAGAAAGGATCCCCATCTGACCCAAACAATTATCGCCCTATAGCCCTTACCTGTGTGGCTTGTAAAGTCATGGAGGCTGTGATTAGGGATAAACTCCTATTTTATCTAAATAAATCCTCCATTATTGGACCAGACCAGTATGGTTTTCTTCCGGGAAGGTCGGCTACTCATCAACTACTCCTTGTACTCGACCGTTGGACTGGCGCCATGGATGCTGGTGCCCCATCAGACGTTATTTACTTTGACTTTAAAAAAAGCTTTTGAGTCGGTAGTGCACCGCAAACTTCTATCAAAATTAAGTGGATGTGGTATCAGTGGTTCCCTCCTAACTTGGCCCTCGTCCTTTCTCAAAAATCGTTCTCAACAGGTTTTGGTCGACCATACACTTTCCACCCAAGCCAGTGTACCTAGTGGGGTTCCCCAGGGGTCTGTTTTGGGCCCGCTTCTGTTCTTAATCTACTTAAACGACCTAACTTTGTCATCCACTTCTCCATACGGTGTAAAATTTGCTGACGACATTAAAGTTGGTACCGAAAATTCCGTCACTGGTCCTCAACATGTTCTGACCGAGGAGGTGGATCGGGTTTTTGAATGGTCTCGTATGTGGCAAATGCCACTTTCATCAAATAAGTGCCAGTTCCTCCACATTGGTCCTTACATACCAGACTATCAGTACTTGCTGGCTAGTGAGTATCTTCCACCTGTAGATGAAATTAGAGACCTCGGTATTTGGTTTTCTCGAGACCTGAAACCCTCTCTTCACTGTCGTAGGGTCTGTGCCTCGGCTTTCCGTTGTCTGGCTATAGTGAACAGATGTTTCACGTCCGGTAATGCAACCACGGAAATTTGGGCTTTTCGAGTGTTTGTGCGCCCTTTGCTTGAGTACGCAACTCCTGTTTGGTCCCCTTATCTTGCTAAGGACATCGATTTAATTAAATCAGTTCAAAGAAAATTTACGAAAAGGCTGCCCGCTCTTCGCGATGTAGATCACATTGAACGTCTTTCTCGATCGGGTCTTGAGCTTCTGGAACTTCGTAGATTGCGCTTCGATCTTATTTTAATGTTTAAAATTTTACATAACTTAATTTCTATTGATCTACCTTTCTTCGATCTTGCGCAACGAACTCATATCACCAGAGGTCATCCTTGGAAGCTTGCTGTTCAGGGCTCTCGTCTCGACTGCAGAAAAAAAAATTTTTTGCAGTTAGCGTAGTATCCGTTTGGAATGCCCTACGTTCTAAAAAAGTCTGTGCTAGTTCTTTAAGTGTTTTTCGTAACGAATTGTTGTTGGAAGACCTGCCCCCCTTCCTTAAGAGACCGTATTAGTAGTTTTCTTAATCACCGTCCTACTTTTCCACGGTGCGGTGTTAGCGGCTGACAGCCCTTCCGCAGCCGACCACTTATCGTGGTAAATTTCTTTTATTATTTATTATTATTATTTACGAAATTAAAACGGCAGGTAAAAATTAGGCCTAAAAGCTGAAATCTAAAATTAGGCCTAAAAGTTAATGCCTTTTTAATCTGCAATTGTTATGGTTATTACCTTTAAATTATATAAAAGAGATCTCTGTTGCATATGATAGAGGGGTGCTCCTCAACAGTGGTGGAAGTGTACAGAAGACCGGTTTCGCCTAGGTAGTCGCTGCCACCTCTTGTTTCTCGTTAGGCCTTTTTTAAATATTTGTTTACTGTTGAAGTCGCTGCAAGGCATGGACCTATAGATAACGTGAATTGAGGGCAATCCTTTACTGCGTTGGTCACTTATTGGTCTACGATCTCACATCTAGGCAATCGGCGAACTAGAGTGCGATGCTAAAGCGTCGTTGCTATGATAACACTGCTATCTAAACAACCACGTGATATCCTTTATTAAATGCGAGCAGTCATATCAATCAGTGACAGACGGATTAAAAAAATCTTGCTGCGAGGATGCGTTGGGAGATCTTGGAATAAATTGACCCGTATCATAAATTGACTCTGGAAAGTTGTACGCATGTAATAACAAAATTATTTTTCAACAGATGAAGACTATGCTATTCGTTTTGTTGGTGGCCGTGAGCTGTCAGGCTTTTAAGAATGAATTCGACGAGGACTGGAGGAAATTTAAGGTACGTATACAAAATAAAATGAAGCGGTTGGAACAATGTGTAACTTTATTTATTTATTTATGTTGTTTTTCACGTTGTTGATATGGGTTTCGTAAACGAATTTTTCTTTAAATACCGATACAAGTGAAACCAAAATACCTCAGCTTATCACACTCGTTTCGTGGGAATTTGAAGTGGCTTACAGCTGCCCTTGCGTTGTAATTTATACATACTTTTAGCATTTTTCAACGCGATTTACGAGAATGAGATAAGTGACAGTAAAATAAATCAAGGGGCCACAGGATGTTATCCTCGTGGTATATAAAAAAACACTAAAACGATTAAAAAAAAAACCATTGTGGCGCATATAGTATTTACAAAAAAATTTAAGCACGTCGCGAAGAACACTTCCAATGTCAACCTGATTTATTGAATGTAGTTTATAGCTGCCTTTATTCTATTGTGAAGTCAGGGAATATTTTCGGTGTTCAGTTATAAAGCCACGCATCTTCAAATTCAAATACACAAAAGTAGTTTCAAACAGTGGGTGTTTAAGTTATATTTTACCTTATTTACTTTAATTTTATGTCCTTAGCATCTCCGAAATAATAATGCATAATTCTGTGTATATTTTCCTACAGGATACCTACGACAAGAGGTACTATGGTCACGAGGAGGGCAGAAGGCGTGTGGCTTTCGAGTCCAATGCTGAGAAGATCGCTAAACACAACCGTGAATACGACATGGGTCTCCACAGCCACCGTCTGGGTCTCAATGAATTCGCTGATTTGGTAAGTCATTCGCTGATTTGGATGCATGATGGGTGGTTGTTCAAAGATGGGCAGTCCTGTCACGAGCCGGTGGAGGTAGCTGAGCAGAGCTGGTTCTCAAGATTTGGGCTTGCTCTGAAAATCAGAGGAATTCGGCCTCTCAGGGATACCCATGGGACGAATGAGTATAGGTGGTACAAATGAGGAGGGGTGGGAGGTCATTATCGCCATTGAGGAGTGAGGCAGACAAATCAAACGCCATACGGACTGTCCAGTGTAGGCCGCGAAGTCGAAAGCCCCAAGGCCAGGAGCAAACACCAAAACTTGTTATGAACGTTATGATATGCCTGGTGGAGTCCCAACAATTTCCATTCAACACCCCAATCCCATTCCCTTCAAAAAGACAGAATATATGTCATAAAAAGCGTTCCTTTTCCCCTGTCACTATTTCCATTCTCTCCCTCTTTCCCCTCCCACTCCAGCTCTGTCTCTGCTTCCATTCTTTTTCTCTTTTCCCTTCCACTTCTCCTTTACCATCAATTCGATTCGTTCCCTCTTTCCCCGTCTTCTTCTTTCAGCATTATTTTGCTGTGCTTGGATGGCATTGTTGCTGCGATTCTTTTGCTCACCCTAACCCCTACTCACATGAACCAGCCAGAATTTACAACTCTAAGAAAATTTGGTTGCGGTTGGGGGAAACTGTGAGAGCTTCTCGTAGCTTTTGTGGGATGTGCATGTGTGCCCCTGCAGCCCATGAGTAGTCCATAGGGTACAATCATGGAGGAGAAACTTATAATAATATTGCCCTTAACGTACATGGTAATATAGCTGCCTCCTATATTGACTCCACCGAGCTTACGTGAACATACATATCTGCATAAACTGACGATACATGAATATAATATACAATCAAGTACATACCGTGTATCCACCATGTATTCAATTACCATAATTACTTAAATCTTATCCTTTCTTTTTTTTTTGCAGACCAACAAAGAATTCGTTCGAATGATGAATGGCTACCGCATGAAATCCCAGCAATCCAGAAACTTCTTCACACCGACTGTTAAGGATGTGCCTGACACCGTCGACTGGAGAGACAAGAACGTCGTCACCCCAGTCAAGAATCAGGTGGGAATAAAACTGTGGGCAAACTTGTCAGTTGACATTTTAAAAGATGGATGTTGATCCATTCTGCCGTAGTGCCACCTACCATCCGCCATGTCGTTAAATTCTGCAGAAAACGAAAAGTGTGTCTAGAAACATTTTCAAAATACCCAAATAAACATGAGATGTTAGCTACATATGCTAAACTGTAGTTCCTTGAGCACTGGAGAAAGGCTAACGAGATGTTTAAGAGGTGCTTACTGAATCTTGAAAATTATACCAAATCTCACGCATCCATTTCATGTGTAAATGAAACAAGCCATGTGATGACTCATTTCAAAATAGCCCTGGTCAACCACGCATAGGCCTATTCACTTAGCCAATGTGGTAGTTTAACTTTAAAACAAACTAAACAAACAAAAAACAAACAAAACAAAAACAAACAAACAAAAAACGGCGGTAGCTTGGTTTCCTTGAGCGAACAAAATTTGGTTGACTGCTCTGGAGCTGAAGGTAAGGATAAACCCGATCGACAAAACTATCATGCCACTTCAAATTTCGGAGAAATGGATCGTGACAGTTCGGTGCAGTGTACTAGGCACTTATCCATGTTCTGTTCTAATTTTGATAGGTAACATGGGATGCGAAGGAGGTCTTATGGACTCAGCGTTCGAGTACATCATCAAGAATAATGGCATTGACACTGAAGCTTCCTATCCTTACACTGCTCAAGTAAGTGTTTGTTATATAATTACTTGGAACTCTCTTCCTAGATTTGTCGTGGTCCTCACTCCAAAATGGTGTTTCTTTAAACTTCCACTAAGGCTAACCATAGGGCCAAAGTCTAATTTTTTTGGTATTTTCCTAAATTTTAGTGCTTCCTGTTGACAGTTTGTCAATAATAATTGAATATAAACGATACAATTAATGTTAACACCCCTTAAAAAAATTATGTTTCCCGTTTTAGGTTTTATGCTCTCAACTCTTAAGTTAGCTTATCAGCCTCAATTGGTTTAGAATTTTGGTGGGTCTTGAATTTCTGCTTCCATAGTTACTTGTTGAAGTTGCCACATAAAATTATAATGGAAATACCACGGATTTTCCCACAATTTCCGCCTTAGTCTCTCCATCTTACGATAATTTTTTTCGTTTTTGTCCCTCCGTCTTGGCTTGTTTCAATACGTATCAACTGCCACTCGAGCCTACTATACGTATAGGTCATTTTTCTAATTCACTTGTTGCTTTCCCATGCTGATAAAAAACACTTCACGCAAGCATTTTCTGTTTTTCCACTTCGGAATGCTACTCGTGAAAGAGAAAATATTATCAATAATTAAACCAACCTCTTGATATGATACTACTTGTAAAACAATATAATTAGAAAAGCTTGAGGGGCGGGGGATGAGGTGGGTACCCAAATTTCTAGAAGAGTGAATTTTCCATAATATGGCTTAATTAAGAGTTATGTAATTTACCCCACTGGAAAAAATATCTGACCTATGCAAGCTATGCACAGTTGTTGGCCTTTAATGTTACTGCTTAATAGCTGTGCAATTTCTTTTTTGGTAAGGGCAAGGGGAGGGGCATAAAAGATAAAGTGTGGTGGGGTCCCTTTCATTGGTGGGAGGGAAGGCGGGGGTAGTCGTACCGGGTTTTTACGCTAAGAATGTTAGCAGTCTTCATTAAAATTCCCAGTTAATCCCAGAATTAAGATGTGTAGGTAAATTTAATGATGTGTTGTTTATGTTTTTTTCAAGGATGGTACCTGCCACTTCAACAAAGCTAATGTAGGAGCTACAGTCAAGAGTTACAAGGACATCCCATCGGGAGATGAAAATGCTCTCAAGAATGCTGTTGCCACTGTTGGACCCATCTCTGTGGCCATTGATGCCAGCCAATTCTCATTCCAACTGTACCAGTAAGTGACTATTTGTTTTTAGGCATAAACGGGTTATTATCGTTCAGGGTGGATACAGATGGTTACACCTGTGGCAGATAACGCTGAGCGTATCTGAACATACCTGTGTCAGATATAATAAAAGTATAATAATATAAGTATCTGACCACTTTTTGACACTTTCTACCACTTTTAGACAACTTTTATGAACAGTGTTGACCACTTTTACAGGGTTAACGACATGTTGAACAACTTACATTTCCATCCTGTAAAAGATAAAATCGTTATTTATACTTTAAAACTCATTTTATTAAAATTAATAAAAAAAATGGAAGAATTTGATAAGTGTGGTGATGGGAACAATTCCACTTGACCGGAATTGCGGGAATGATTCACAAGGAACGATTGGCAAGTCAAGTCAGTTTAATTTTTAATGAATATCTCTTGAATCAATTCCATTCATCCCACATCTAATTCTAATTCAACATTTAATTCCATCCAATTGATTGCCATCTATCCATGCAATTAAATTAATTTCAGTATTGCTTTTACAATTTCAATCAGTTACTATTTGTTATTTATTCTGGAGAATCAGTTTCAATTCCTTGATAAACTGTGGTAAGGATTTTATCAAAACAACAAATTTCACAAATAGGTTGATTCAATTACAATTCATATCAATTCCTGGCAAATTCGGAAAACAGTTTTAATCCCATTCCGAGTAATTGCCACCCAATTCAACCCAACGCAATTCTCTGTAAATTCTGGCCAAATTTAGGAAATACCAAAGTGTTCACTTGCACAGTCCTGTCACTGACTAAGGGTAAACTCCATGACCTTTTTGACTCTTTCAAACTCATCATGCTATACTACCTTTGATGTAGTACATTTAAAGCATCGGAAAGTCATAGGGATATTATTAAACATACTACCACCCTACCCTCCCCCCCACCAAAAAATAAATGAACATCTGTCACTAAATACCAGAGTTATGGACAAATTAACCTTATAAATAACTGTCTTAGCTGCAATCAAACTGGCAATTGTTGCTTTGCTGACTGACACGTTACATTTCAGAAGTGATTTATGTAAGTTTTATTTTGTTTATAACTTAAACATTTATTCTCGGGTCCTCCTGTCCGGTGTTTTTGAATTTTTGCAGGAGGTACAGATGTATGACATGATTTAGATTAGGGGTTTGTATAAAATCTCTGTAATGTGTGGTGCAATGGCAACCCGGATCACTGCACTGTGACTGAGGTTGGCGCTAATGACCTAGCTGTCGACGCGCCATTAAGCCTCAATCCCCCCCCCCCTTATTCCCGGGTTGTATCTTTTTGGGTTAGAAATGTTTAATGACTCTGTGCAACATTAAAATTTAAAGAACTTCTGTGTAAAGTGAACAAAGATCATTTAATTTACGCTCCAATTCCTCACGGTGTTGTCATGACTACTACAACTTTGTTGTATGTGCATCTTGTGCCATTTGGAATATTAAACACCAGTAGAATTTTTGGTTACCTTTGTAATCAATTCTTGATCAATTTTTTTTACCACTTTTGATCTCTTTTAACCCTTTTTCAAACTTTTACCACTTCTTACTACTTATTGACAACTTTTTTGACCCCACTTTTTGACACTTTTTAAAATTTTTGACAACTTTGTTTTCGACCACTTTTTCTACTACTTTTTTTTTTACCTTTTTTTTACATTCTTTGACCACTTTTTGACACTTTCTACTACTTTTAGACAATTTTTATGAACAGTTTTGACCATTTTTACAGCGTTAACGACATGTTGAACAACTTACACTTCCATCCTGTAAAAGAAAAAATCGATATTTGTACTTTAAAACTCATTAAACAAAACTGTGCATTTCCTTACGTGCTTTTATTGTATGCTCTAAAGTTAATTTATCGTTTCATTAAGAAATGTTCTCTTTTTTTGTCTAGGGATGGTATTTACGATGAACCAGCATGCAGTTCAGTTCTTCTCGATCATGGTGTCTTGGCTGTTGGTTATGGAACTGAAAAAGGAAAGGACTATTGGCTCGTCAAGAACAGGTGGAATAAATCTTTCTTTAATTCGTTTCAGTTGGGTTAAGGACTAAAAGGAAAAAAGAGTTTGCAAGTGGACCTGGAATTTTTCTGTTACCCCGAACCAGCAATTTACCTACAATTTAAAACAGCTGCAATTAAATTAAAAACAAGTGCAATATCGAATCAAACAAGAAAAATCAACAGTTTTTTGAAATTATTTTTTTCATCCGTTGATCACCCGACTGCTGCCAGAAGGCACTAGGGTTTCTACTTAGGATTATCTGATCACTCTGTTCCAAG
Organism: Lithobius niger; assembly: GCA_023313725.1. Classification (NCBI taxonomy): domain Eukaryota; kingdom Metazoa; phylum Arthropoda; class Chilopoda; order Lithobiomorpha; family Lithobiidae; genus Lithobius; species Lithobius niger. The sequence goes on from JAHWFP010061582.1 coordinate 28,625, forward strand.
AGAGAAATTACTTCCACATTTGACCGAAGGTTGAATTAAATAAGTGGTTCCCAAGAGCGCATGCGTGGGTTTTTTCTTAGCACTTGAAACGTTGTATTAAACCATATTCTAAAAACTTAATTTTCGATCATGTGACCACGCTTTCATCAAACATTTTTTAGAGCCGATGCCAATATCAGTCCGAGCTCCATTCACACGATCGCGCCTCGGAATCTAAGGGTCGTTCAGAGGTGAGTCACAAATAAAAACTTGGATCCAAATAATCATTTAATTAACTCAATGCTAGCGGCGTAATACGGCTCACCTGGTTTAGCTTAGACTATACTCACCAATGCAGTAAGTCTGCCAAAAAAAACAAAAAAACTGCCACACACAAATGCAGCCCCAATCTCCACCGGGGGGCGCCCCGCCAGGAGGTAGTGACACATTCATTCTTTTCCCAGGTATATGGAATTGAAATTAGATCTTATCGTTGTATGACTACTAACCCTTTTTTCTTCTGTATTTTTTAATTCAAGTTGGGGTGAGAGCTGGGGTATTACTGGCTACATCAAGATGTCCCGAAATAGCAACAACCAGTGCGGTATCGCTACCAACGCCAGCTATCCACTCGTCTAAAAATGACAATCTGCAATATGATTTCTTTTAAAATGATTCATTTGTGTTTTTTTAATTTAATTTTTAATTTTTTTGTGTGAATTTGGCGTGTAACTATTTAATTATTTATAAATAAAGTTTTCAATTGTTTTTTGCCAATTGTTTTTTGCCGTTTATTGAATATGAATTCATCCCTTAAATTTGTAGCCAAGATACTGAAATAAAAATTTGATCATAGCCTAGACTCGAAGTAGCATCAGGGCCTTCCTAGCTGTATACCCCGACTGAGCCACCATCATGGGAAAATCTGGCCCTTTATTGTTTATATTCTTCGTAAGAAAGACGCTTTAGTACAAAAATTTAGTACAAAACAATGCGCGAAGCATCTTGGATGTTTTAAGGATTTAATTGCTCAGGATTTATTTGATTTGATGTTTGTTGTAGAGACTTGGCTACACCCGGCCATCACCGACGCCATGTTGGTAGACCCACAGAAATTCTCTGTTGTGCGGCGCGATCGTGGTTGTCGGGGGGGGGGGGGGTTAAGATTGTACATCGGAGGGATGTTCGTGTTGTGGTTTTGGATTCGGCCGCGGATGCGGAGGACATGTTGATCACCTTGCCGAGTTTAAATATTACATTAATTTTGGGCTACTTGCCCGATAGCTATAACGACGATGCTATAATTTCACTCTGTAACTTTATAAATTTGCCTTGGAATCCATTACATTCGTGTATTCTCGTGGGGGACTTCAATCTAAGCACCGTGGACTGGAGCCATGAATGGTCACATGACTGCCATCATAAATTATTCCTTAAACAAATCGCACCATTGGGTCTTTACTAATTGGTGGACAAGCCTACGCGGGGGAAAAATATTCTTGACCTCGTTTTCTGTGATGACGATAGGCTTGTCTTGGATTTGCATGTTGGGGCTCATTTCGGTAATAGTGACCACGCTGTGGTTACTTTCTCCTTAAATTGTCATAACTTGGAAACTGTTGACTGTAAAACTGCATCGCACGAAAAATCATCCAATCGACTGAACTTTGAAACCCTACGAGATTCGCTCCAGTATGTAAACTGGAATCGTTAATTTTCAAAACACACACCGAAATTGACCATGTTTGGTCCTGCTTTCTTGAGATCATTAAGAACGACATGAAACTCTGCTGTGAACCTTCAAATAAAAGGCAATTGGGCAGAAAAATTATACCAAATTTTATCAAGAAACTTCGTGCAAAGAAACTTAGGCTGTGGAAACAGTTAAAATTAAATCCTAGCATCGAGAATCGTGCAATATATAATGAAGCTAGGAAACAGTACACGTGCTGTTTTGAGGGCTGGCATAGCACCTCTGAGAAGGCCGCGGTTCGTGATGGGAGCCAATCAGCTTTGCTTAAATTATATCGCCAGAAAACCTCAACTTCTAGGTCTATCCCACCCCTTAAGGATAGTTCTATGTACTTGACGGAGGCAACTGATAAAGCTGAACTCCTGAGTAAAGTCTTTGCTTCGAATAGCATCAGTGATGATGGGCATCACTGTGTACTGCAAACTGATATGATAGGCCCAAATTGTGTCTGCCTTGATGCGATCATCTCCAAATCGAAAGTTATTAAACTTTCGAGAGTTACTAAGCTCTCACTAAACTTAAGCCTAGTAAATCATGCGGACCTGATGGACTGTCGGCTTTTCTTCTCAAACAAATTGTTAATGAAATTAATTATCCACTCTCCGAAATTTTTAAGCTTTCCTATGGCAGCGGTAGCATTCCGTCCATGTGGCGTACCGCCATAGTTACACCGGTTTTTAAACGATCAGCCTCAGACCCACTAAACTATCGACCAATTGCCCTTACATGTGTGGCCTCTAAACTCATGGAGTCCATTGTTAGAGATACTATTCTTCTCCATCTTGACAAATTTTCCCTTATTAGTCAAGACCAGTTTGGTTTTTTGCCACTTCGGTCTTCAACTTACCAACTTCTCACTGTCTTAGATCGTTGGAGCTGTGCGCTTGACGTTGGGGTGCCTACAGATGTTGTTTACTTTGATTTTCAGAAGGCATTTGAGTCTGTAATACATCGCAAACTTTTATCAAAACTGACCCATTATGGCATTACAGGAAATCTCAAACACTGGATAACAGCATTTCTTCAAAATAGATTTCAACAAGTAAAAATTGATAATACGTTATCTACCAGTGCTCCTGTACCTTGTGGAGTGCCACAAGGATCGGTCCTGGGGCCGCTGTTGTTCGTTATTTATCTTAACGACCTTAAATTTGCTAACCTGGACGTATATGGCGTAAAGTTTGCTGATGACATTAAGGTTTGAACTGAAATTGTCGGGCCCTCGTGCTCCCAAGCGTTGGACTCTGAAATACGAAACGTGTCATCCTGGGCAAACCACTGGCAATTGCCGCTTTCGTCTACAAAATGTTTTACTTTCCATAGTTGGTCGCAAAATCTTTGCCCAGACTATTTTCTCGACATCCTGACACTTAAATCGGTTGAAGAAGTAAAGGACCTTGGAGTGTGGTTTCCGAAAAACTTGAAGTCCTCGCTCCACTGCCAGAAAATCTCCGCCCTGGCCTTCAAAAGGTTCGCCATAATAAACAAATGCTTTACTTCCGGCAGAAATCACACTAAGATTTTGGCTTTTAAGGTGTTTGTGAGACCTTTGCTCGAATATGCTGCCCCTGTTTGGTCCCCAAACTTATTGGGCGACATCGACTTGATTGAATCAGTACAACGTAGATTCACGAAGCGCCTCCACGGCTTGAGGGATTTAACATATTGTGAGCGTCTGACTCAGACTGGGCTTGAATCTCTTGAGCTACGACGAATTAAATTTGACCTAGTCCTCACTTATAAAATAATGCATGGAATGTTAAAAGTGGACCTACCCTTTTTCGAACCTGTTCAGGGTAATATGGTCACGTGCGGCCATAGTTGGAAGCTTGCAGTCCAGACTGCACGTACATCTACTCGTCTAAATTTTTTCTTGGTTAGGGTTGTGAAAATTTGGAACGCCCTTAAGGCAACAACGGTCAACCAGGCCACGGTGCTTGGTTTCTGTCGAATGCTAAAGCAGGAAAATCTCCAAAATTTCTTGAAGCAACAATTTACAACCTAGTTAAAAACTCGGCTCGGTATGAGTGGCTCAACACCCTTCCGCAGACCGCCCATGTTCATGTGGGAAATTTATTTATTTATTATTATTTATTATTTATTAATTGGCTACTGTGACAATGTTCTTCACAATACACAGGAAAAGAGCTTTACTATTGTCCAACACTGAACCGAACACTTTATGAACTCCTGCTATGAGCAAATAAAATTTGCCATTGAAAAGTAGTTGGGGATAGAGATTTATAGTTTCGCAAGCGCTTAGGCATGCGGGGTAACGAGGAGAATTTAAACAAGTTTCAGCCAAAATTTAGTATGGGAAACCTTACTCTTCCCTGGTTTTACTTTTCTGATCTGAGGGTACAGGGCATTTACATTTGTATATTACAATTAGGGTATGCCACATCGGAAAATTATAGCCCATGCAACTTTTACTCTTCCCTTGTTTTACTTTTCTGATCTGAGGATAAAGGGCATTTACATTTGTATATTACAATTAGGGTATGCCACATCGAAAAATTATAGCCCATGCAACTTTTACTCTTCCCTTGTTTTACTTTTCTGATCTGAGGATAAAGGGCATTTACATTTGTATATTACAATTAGGGTATGCCACATCGGAAAATTATAGCCCATGCAACTTTTACTCTTCCCTGGTTTTACTTTTCTGATCTGAGGGTACAGGGCATTTACATTTGTATATTACAATTAGGGTGTGCCACAACGAAAAATTATAGCCCATGCAAACTTTACTCTTCCGTTGTTTTACTTTTCTGATCTGAGGGTACAGGGCATTTACATTTGTATATTACAATTAAGGTGTGCCACAACGAAAAATTATAGCCCATGCAAACTTTACTCTTCCCTTGTTTTACGTTTCTGATCTGAGGGTACAGGGCATTTACATTTGTATATTACAATTAGGGTGTGCCACATCGAAAAATTATAGCCCATCCAACTTTTACTCGAACTTGGCTCCTTTTTCGCATCCATAATACAAAAAGTTGATTCCAGTGATAATGCCTTACTTTACCAGTTGTGATCTATTTAGACATTCCAATATACTAAATCCATCGTCTCGACAGCTTTCCAGGGAAGCAAATTCAAAATTCAATGGCTCAAAACTTTTTCAAGTTATATCCCTAAATCTGGAAACCATTTGTACATAATTATTGGCCCACACAGTTAGTTAAAAGAAGCAATTTACTTATTATTAAAAAGTAACATATTAAAAAGTACCTTGCAAACAAAAAATGTACACCAAATACTTGAGCTTTACTTGATATTCTACTCTTCTGTTGAAATGTGGCTCGGTTTCACTCGAATTGAAATAATCCCACTTGCACACTCCTATTATTACAATAGCCTAATGAATGTTTTAATCATCTTACAGTAAGTACGACAAGCGAAAAAGAACTATTTAAAAATCATTGCTTACGTCGTTTCATATAATTCTCAGGAGTGCTAATAAAAAAAAACTGACGCGAGCTTTCTTTTACTTACAATATCAATTTTTTAACGCCACGTTCAGCCACGTTCAGCGTGCACATTAGATAAAAGTCTTTCTTTAGATGCAAGTTGTTAGTTATGACATGACTCTGAATTGCTCCTGAATTTCTTTCGAAGCTGGAGCTCGTTCTGATATGGCCATCAGGCCTAGGAAGTGTTTCGCCGACACGTGATCGGGAATTTTTTTTTTTAGATTATGGATTAAAAAACGTTTTATGTGCTAAGAAAAACCCAAGCATGCGTTCCTGAGAACCAATTCATTAACTTTTTCCAGGCTAAGAAAGCACTCCAAATATACTTATTCGGCAACATTTTTACATGCCGTTGTCTGAACCTTGTTAATTAATTAACCGTATATTTTTAATTACTTTCTCAAAATTACTTTATCCCAATCGACAAAAAGACTAAAATATCAGGGCCTGCATCTGGTTGATTTTAGTTTTTGTTGCCCATACGAAAATATCCATTACCTGATTTATAGCAGTTCCCCTTTTGAGCATTTACTTCCCCTAGAAAGTTGTCTTCCCTGCTGGGCTCGTACTACTGCGCATGTACGGAACGGGCTAGCCTTTATAAACCGTGCGCAGCAGACCAGTAACCATCATTCTCCAATCCTCAGAACCTAGTTCTAGAGGGGAGGCTGGGCGGGCTGTAGGTAATGTGTATTATCGTATAGGGAACAAAAACTAAAATCAACTAGGTGCAGGCCCTGATCTTTTAATCTTTTTATTGCCGACGAAAGTCTACATTACCTGATTTTTAGCAGACTTTGTCACTTAGGAGGAGAGCTAGGTTCGAGTAACCCGCGTTACGAGCCAGCACCCCAAGAAACACGTCCCGGTAAACATAACCCGCATAACCCAACCAATTTCTCATTCTTAAGCTAGGGACAGTTAACGGTAAGGAGGATTATGTGGTTACGACTGCTCCCTGCCTGTGAGAGGTTGGGGATGCGGGTTATGTTTACCGGGACGTGTTTCTTGGGGTGCTGGCTCGTAACGCGGGTTACTCGAACCTAGCTCTCCTCCTAAGTGACAAAGTCTGCTAAAAATCAGGTAATGTAGACTTTCGTCGGCAATAAAAAGATTAAAAGATCAGGGCCTGCACCTAGTTGATTTTAGTTTTTGTTCCCTATACGATAATACACATTACCTACAGCCCGCCCAGCCTCCCCTCTAGAACTAGGTTCTGAGGATTGGAGAATGATGGTTACTGGTCTGCTGCGCACGGTTTATAAAGGCTAGCCCGTTCCGTACATGCGCAGTAGTACGAGCCCAGCAGGGAAGACAACTTTCTAGGGGAAGTAAATGCTCAAAAGGGGAACTGCTATAAATCAGGTAATGGATATTTTCGTATGGGCAACAAAAACTAAAATCAACCAGATGCAGGCCCTGATATTTTAGTCTTTTTGTCGATTGGGATAAAGTAATTTTGAGAAAGTAATTAAAAATATACGGTTAATTAATTAACAAGGTTCAGACAACGGCATGTAAAAATGTTGCCGAATAAGTATATTTGGAGTGCTTTCTTAGCCTGGAAAAAGTTAATGAATTGGTTCTCAGGAACACATGCTTGGGTTTTTCTTAGCACATAAAACGTTTTTTAATCCATAATCTAAAAAAAAAAATTCCCGATCACGTGTCGGCGAAACACTTCCTAGGCCTGATGGCCATATCAGAACGAGCTCCAGCTTCGAAAGAAATTCAGGAGCAATTCAGAGTCATGTCATAACTAACAACTTGCATCTAAAGAAAGACTTTTATCTAATGTGCACGCTGAACGTGGCTGAACGTGGCGTTAAAAAATTGATATTGTAAGTAAAAGAAAGCTCGCGTCAGTTTTTTTTTATTAGCACTCCTGAGAATTATATGAAACGACGTAAGCAATGATTTTTAAATAGTTCTTTTTCGCTTGTCGTACTTACTGTAAGATGATTAAAATATTCATTAGGCTATTGTAATAATAGGAGTGTGCAAGTGGGATTATTTCAATTCGAGTGAAACCGAGCCACATTTCAACAGAAGAGTAGAATATCAAGTGAAGCTCAAGTATTTGGTGAGCATTTTTTGTTTGCAAGGTACTTTTTAATATGTTACTTTTTAATAATAAGTAAATTGCTTCTTTTAACTAACTGTGTGGACCAATAATTATGTACAAATGGTTTCCAGATTTAGGGATATAACTTGAAAAAGTTTTGAGCCATTGAATTTTGAATTTGCTTCCCTGGAAAGCTGTCGAGACGATGGATTTAGTATATTGGAATGTCTAAATAGATCACAACTGGTAAAGTAAGGCATTATCACTGGAATCAACTTTTTGTATTATGGATGCGAAAAAGGAGCCAAGTTCGAGTAAAAGTTGGATGGGCTATAATTTTTCGATGTGGCACACCCTAATTGTAATATACAA
>JAHWFP010061583.1:543-16879 GCA_023313725.1 Lithobius niger
TTTCGACCACCTCAAAGCGTCCGTTGACTATTTTGACAGCTATGGTCTGAAGCCTACTAACGTACACATCCTACGTTTCCTCGGTAGGAATTCTACCTTTAAGAATTATAATCTACACACCTACCAAGGACCTTGTAGTACGGTATGCGGCCAATACTGCCTTTATTTTCTATATCATAAAGCCAATGGTCTCCCCATGACTCGTATCCAACAACATTTCCATCCTATGACGAAGGATTTTAACGACCGCCGTGTCGTTCGCTTCGTCAAAAGACACTTTAAATTCATTACACCTTCCGAAAATAAAGACTGCTTTCAATGCTGTAAGCCGTTGTTATGATCGACTGTGGGGGGAAAATGAGACTGACGTTGCTGTTGGTGTTTTTTTTTCCTAGGGGTCTTAAACCCTCTTAAATAATGTACGGGTCTTAAACCTTTTTTAAATTTTTTTTATTATATAAATGTTTCACTACAGGGTCCTAAACCCTCTTCAATCATGTTGTGAATTTTTTTTGTATTATATACCTATTTTGATGAGGAGGTCTTAAACTTCCTTCAATGTACATAGTGTGGGATTTTTTTTATTATATAAATGTTTTGCTAAAGAGATCTTAAATCTCCTTCATTGTACATGGTGGTGGGTTTTTTTTATTATATAAATGTAAAGAGATCTTAAATCTCCTTCATTGTACATGGTGTGGGTTTTTTTTTTATTATATAAATGTTTTGCTAAAAGAGATCTTAAATCTTCTTAAAAATGTAGGTTTTTACTTAATAAATTTTTCCCTCGCAAGGGGGGAAATTTGTGTTTGCGTAGCTTCGTGTCCGACTTTACTTATTTTGTTTATTGTCCATACTTGTTCTTTTTTTCGGCCATATCTTTTATTAACGTCTACGATAAACACCTAGTTTTCTACTGGAAACCTAGGCGACGAACTTAACGTTGGTTTCGACTACGCGGCATCATGCAATTAGAACCAACGAAACACCGTTGGGCCACTCGGACGACTAGCGTTTGAGAATTCCAAATTCGGGTGATGAACACGATACGTCAACGGATACCTTTTTTAATTTTAGTTTTTTTTAACTTCGTCACATTTAATTTTTTGTTTTTTTTTGCCAACACATTCCCTTACGTATCGCAGCGGATTACGGGCCTCCTGGTGGTATCGCCCGGGTGTTGTCTGGAAGAGCGCCATCGAAGGGAGCCGTATTACACAAACCCTACAAACAACGTGTATTATGACTCGCTGCAATGACGCCTCCTTCCACATGATAGCTAGACCGTATGCGCGCAATATGGCCTTTTGCGATATCACTTCTTTACATGTCTCACTTCTTGTTTGTATTACATCTTATAAACTACAGGTGGGACTTTTGCTTTTTATAATACCTAGCTTCTGATTTTTTTACGGGTATAGAGGCTTATCCCCTTCGCTGGACGCTCCCGGGGATTCGTTACTAGCCGTCAGTTTCCCCTTCAGGAAACTGCCGGTGGATTTTTGGGTTTTTAACTACCTAGCTGTTATCACTCCGCTCCCTCAGCCTTGTCCACGTTCTTAAATTCTCAGTCTGCACTACGTTCCGCTTATCGAATTGAAGGCACTACTTCGGCTTATATCGCTTCGTTATAGCCTATATGATTTGCGAAGGTGAGCTTTTTAGGCTCCCTCAGTCTCCGCCTGACGTCGCTTCATTTTGTATTTCTACCGTGTCTAATCTCGTGGTTTTTTTTTTGTTTCAGTCCCACCATACCCTACACACAACTACCCCCGACTAGATGAAGGCCATCAGGTGGTATTATACGTACACCGTTATTGTTTCGCTTTCAAACACCTATTTTTTTTTTTTTTTACAGGCAGAAATATAAAAGGTTCCATGCTCAATCCTCATGCTTAAGGTAACCCTCAATACGTGTGGCTTCTGACTATGCTTTATATTCTAGTATTTTTCGGTAATTCTGGTTTCTTACCTTTTTACAGCTTCCAGACCGACTTGAAGGAGCTGCCTTGAAGAGGAAACCATACTTACACTCAATCCAACTTGAAGGACAACGTGGGCATCCTCATACTTAAGGTAACCTTCAACACATGTGACTTCTGACTATGTTTTTATATTCCAGTATTTTTCGGTAATTCCAATTTCTTACCTTTTTACAGCTTTCAGGCCACCTTGAAGAAGATCCCTGGCTCGAAGATCTGACTGTCTCAGGCTTTTTTTTGCTGTTATTTCACAACTGTACTATGCATGTACCTCTAAACGATTTTTAATAAAAAAAAAGTGTATCTCCTGCCTATCACTTTTACCTATGCATGCACGCAAACAGGGGGAGTCTTTTCAACTGGTAACAATTATTATCCCGGGCGGGCGACGCGTAGATGCGGCAGGGATATCGGGCGGGTATCTAACGTTCAAGGGAGGGAAAATGTTGATCCTAGGTGCACGTGGACCGACCAATAGACCCTAGATGCACGCTCCACCCCTCCCACGGATTTAAATGTGATACCCAAAAAGCATGGGGCTCTGTTAGGCTGTAACACTATACTAGACCCCCGGGTGATAAGAACTACTATCCTTCCCCCCTAAATGGGGGAAAACCTTTATTATTATTATTATATATTTACTGATATTTAATCATCATTAAAGATGTCTGTAATTCAGTTACATATATCTTTAAATATGTCGAATTACAGATATCCGTAATTTATTTGAAGATAAGCATTTACTGTTATCTTTAAATGAATAAGATACTTCTAATGAATTACATATCTCTAATTAAATTGCGTGCATCTTTAAATACGGTGAAATGCAGATATCTGTAACTGAATTAGGTCTATAAATAGATATCTGTAATTCATTTGAAGATATCTATAAATGGCACGTATTTACTGATATCTTTAATTGAATTAAAGATATTTGCGATGCTATAATAAAAGAAGGAATGGCTTGCGATAACCGTATGAGTTTTCTCTGTATTTTTTCACAAATTGAATCACAGGGAAAAACTCTTTGGAAGACTGTATATACCTGCACAGCACGTTAAACGTACGCTTTGGGCAAGTAAAGTAAGATTGGCAGTTAATCTTTCTACAACTTTTTCTTAGTGATGAAGTTAGAAGCTTGACGCCATAAAGGGAAGCACACTGACGGATATCTGCAAGGTGATTGAAGTTTTCACGTCCTAACAATCGATAAGAATTTGACATGACCGTGGGTTTGCCACCGAAAACAGACATTGATAAATTTTCCAGAGTTATCTTAGGCGGTCAGACGGGGCAAATGGCCGTGTTACAAAAACATGTAACCAAATTCAATCGTTGCAGCTTAAAGTCAACGTTCGAACCAAAATCCCCCCCTCAGAAAAAAAACGTAAATGATTTCTGTAAATCTTTTCAACACATTAAACGGACGCCCGTGCAAAAATATTTTCCTGAGGCTTTTTCCTAATCATGCACAATGCATTGCGCGCGCGACCTCTGTTCCATAATGAAAGAATTCACCGCGGAGCTTTCATTTGTAGCCGGTCGTGTAGCTAACCGCAAGGGACACTGGAGAGAAATGGCGGTAAAAATGTTAGCGTCGTTTGTCAAGCCAGGGCGCTACTACAATACCGGCCGAATCTTGAATGAAAAATAGCAAACAAGACAAGGGTGAACAATATTGCCGCCGAAAACGCCACTTTATGCGATTGATTTGTTCGTTGCCGGTTACCGTGGGCGACACTGATCGTACGAACGTGCCGCTTTTTTTTTTTGTTAAGTGTAGAGAAATAGCTTAACTGTGGCTGAGTGATATCTTTAAAAATCATTTAAAAATACTTTTATAGGTAATAAAAATTTGCCACGAAAATCTACGTAAAAAATTAAAATTAATATTTTGAAAACCGTCACTAGCGTCACTAGCGGCCAATAGATGTCTCGTCTCTCCGTACAAAGATGCTTCCTCGAAGACCAGACATGGAAGAAATAAATCTGTCATGGCGGCCATTTTGTCAACCCCCATAATATCGTTCTAGGTCAGGTCGGATAGTTTACTGGTCATCGTAAAGCCAATGCTGTGAGACCGAATTTCGGTAATTATCTAGACCGACGCTGCTCTTCATCCTAACACCATTTCGCATTACAAAACCGGGAGAAATGGGTGTAAAGTTCTAAACAAAACTTTCAAAAGACAATGCCAGTCACAGACATGGTAAAGTGGCAGCGGTGACAGCCATATTGTGAGGGAGCAGGGCAGCCAGAAAACCCGATTTGAACCTGGCTAAAAGTTTACGGAGATTTTTCTTTTCTTCTGAATTAATGTTCCAAATTATGCTAAAAGGACGTAAAAGACGAAAACAAATTTTTTTTCGATATATGGCTGCCACCGCCGCCGCCTTAACGTGTATGTGACTCGCAATTTATGTTTTTTTGAATAATATTTTTTAGAAGTTATACGCATTTCCTCTGGGTTTTGTAATGCGAAATGGCGTCAGGATGAAGAGTAGCGTCGCCCCTTTAGGGGACGTCGGACGAAAGTCTAACTGGAAAATCGTCTAATGGGTTGTCTCATATCTGCATAAATAAAAAATCTGGAAAATCATCTAAACAGAATATCGGATAATGGGTAAACGTCTAACTGGACAATAATACACCTTCTCATGTTATGTGTACAGCAACAGCGAGCGCGGCAGCGTGAGCGAGGCAGGGTCATTTAGACGATTTTCCATTACACGAATTTCGTGTTAGACGGTTTTCTTCCATTATACGAATTTCGTGTTAGACGATCTTCCATTATACAAATTTCGTGTTAGACGATTTTCCGTTTTACTGTTATACTGTATACGTTCTTCCAATTATGCGAATTTTCAGTTAGACGATTACCCCTCGCCCCTCGGTTAGTACAAAAATTAAATGATTTGGCGTGGTGCCCCTAACCTGGATAATTACCCGGATTTCTTCGGCTTAAAAATACTCGATTTTTTAGATGTGTTGACAGCTGCTGCAATTTTTAGCAAGTGAAATATTTTCTTATCCGATTTATAACCTTAATGTATGTTCCGCAGCATAGGGGATTGGACAAAACAAGTTTTTATAGGCTTATGAAATTAGCTTTTCACAGGTTTCGCTTGACAAACGACACTAATGTTTTTACCTCTGTTTAACTGCAGTGCCCCTTGCAGTTAGCTATACGACTGGATCCAAATACAAGCTGTGGGTGGCATTATTGCATCTGCTTTATTGTGATTTCACATGTCGTGCAGTGTTTGGGAAGAAGCAAAAGAAGAGCGATATTTTGAAGTAAACAAGCACTACGATGATGGAAGAATATAAAAAGCCAAGCAGTGCACAAACATACAAAAAGCACGACGTTTCGAGGTTACTTTCGGCTCGTCATCAGGTGCAATAAATCCACAAAAGTTTCGTCAGTATGTTAAAAATACAGTTCATGACACTGCTTCATCATAGGGCAACAAGAAAATTATTTAAAGTTGGAAATAAGCCATAGAAAAACTATTAAAAAGAACCCTCTGCATTCGCAGGGGTGTGAGGTCGATTGGTCCTCCTAATGTTTACCTGTTTTGCCCAGGTTAAGCTTACGTTCTTTTGTGCGCACTGCCTTTGTGTTCGCTTTTTGTGTATGCACTGCATGGCTTTTTTGTTTTTATAAGAACGATATTTGGTAGGACGTTCAATCTTTGGGAATCTCTTTAGTAGTTCAATTTTTGGGAATAATGGCGCAGATTTCACTGCGCACTGCCAACCGGAAGGAACAGCAAGCAAGTCTGGGAAAGTCGGAAGGGGAAAGGGGTTACTAGGGGAGGGGCGCATGGAGGGAAATCTGGCCAGACAATGGGAGAATGTGGGGGGGGGGGGGGCGCATGGGTAGTCGTAGGAGGAGACGGGGGTGGGTCGTAACTATTTTCATTTCATGCTGCCCAGTAAAGTATTTTGCTCAGGTATGCAGGAACTTGATAGAACTTGCCGGGGTTAGGCCTATAGCTAGTTTGTAATATTACACTAAAATTCAACATTTAAGTATCTAAGTTGAGTTTTACAGCCATGACTACCAACAACTTTTTTACACGCCATTCTTTTAAGTTGTAACCAAGTAACAACAGGTTCACTCCACGCTACTCTTGACTAAATGGGATTTGTTTATATACGTAGATACTACTGCAATGTATTCACGTATTCAACGCATTGCAGAATCATGTGAAGTTTAGAGAGGTGACCTTGAGTTAAGGTGGTCTTTAAGAACAATTTTATCAATATTTTGTTAGAAGGCCGGGCTTTGTTTCGACGACCTTCGACTTTTATAAGATGTCCAGAGGTTCTAGTTTGCTGGTACAAATGAGTGTATGGAAAAATGTGTGTTATCGAAATGTGATTAAACCGTCTAGAACCTCTAAACTAATTTATGAATTGCAGAGCGTGGCTTTGCGATTCTTCGGGCCTTTCAATTCCTAAAGTTAATTTGCGTATTGATTAGTTTCATGGCTGCTGAGACCTTTCGAACCTTTATTGCATGCACCACCCTGATAGAAATGGAGTCAACGTATTTGTGGAGGGCCATACGTTTTATCATCTACGTTGGGGGAGAAATTCTTCCGGGTATGACACCTTTATACCTCCAATTTCATGAATTATGGCTGTTCTCCTTATAGAAACTCTCTATTTGGTCTGAGTCATTGCCTAAACCTCGTTATCGTTAGCATTCCCTAGCCAAATTGATCGTCACGTCTCTAAAATCGCTCCACATAGTTCACAATATAGCATAATAATGTTTCATAACTTCCACCTTCAAGCGCAAAGTAGAATCCAACTTCGTGCGGGGCTTGTCAGGCAAGCCTCTCAGGCCTCCGCACAAACATGGCGGATAGGCCTAAAAACTGTCAAGCGAAAAATTACCTCTCACCACGGTGAGAGTTGAAGTCGGGAGAGGGAAAAATAATAAGGAAGCAGCCGCAATATGCAGAAAGATTGTAACTATAGGGTGGAGGACAACAAAGGAGAGAAACGAAGATAAAATACGGAACAATGACGAATCCAATGCTTTTGCACACAATAGAAATAAGGTATTGTTGGTAAATCCAATACAACGTATAAGCTTAGTAAGATTCATGCCTCCCATTACAATATATTGTACACACAATTGTTGTTAATTTTCACACGTCAAGTTACACGCTAGTGGTCTCCGGGCTAGTGAAGACATAAAAATGTGCACAGGGTCTCCAACAGACCGATACTAAGGGACTTAAAACGTGGCAATGGTATGGGGCTTCAATACCGTTCCACATATTTAATACTTTTAGCCAATACTTTGTTTTCATTTTCTTTAGTATTCATAATTGTAAGACGTCACGTACAAGTTCCTTGAAACTTTAGGCTGCCTTTAATAAAGTATTTAAATGAAAAAGTTACTGGTAAAGTTTTTTTTATGCAATAATTACCAAAATCTGTTTTCGTTTTTCTCTTCAGGTCGTCGAGCCAGCCCCCGTTCCCTGGACCCCATCATGGACGAAGTACCACATACCCAGATTGAGATCGACCCGTCCGAGGCTGCCGTTTCCCGGTCAGGCACCATGGACGCCCTGGCCGACGAGTTTAACGGCAATACGGATGGACCGGAACCGGAAACCATTCCCATCTATGACGTCCGCCTGTTGAGCCAGAGGAAACGGACGAGATGTAACTCACCCTATCAGTTTTCTCATCGTTCTCCCCTTCCTTCCCCATGTCCTTTATCCCCTCTTCCTCCTCCTTTATCCCCCTTTCCCCCTTTTGTTCATGTTTTTCTTCCCGCTCCTCCTCGAAGTGTTAAAAGTCACAAGCGTGCCGCATCTCCTCCTCCGTCCTCCTCTTCTCGTTCACGTAAAAATAAACACGGTATGTACCGGGTATGTGGGAATTATGACGTAGGGTGCACGAATGCAGGATTAGCACTGTCATCAAAGTATACTTACTGTCATCATCATACTTCACTTCCTTCATTTCAAGCTGAATAGTAGGTCCCATTATCAGAGAAGGTATTGTTTCGTATCTCAGCCTGTTGGTTTTAGTCTGTTTCTCTCAACTTCCCTTAATTCTATTGGACTCGTCCATTCATAACCAGAGGCTGATGGCATAGCCGTGTGGACTCGAAAGTACGGAGACGTAAAAGATTGAGATACAATAAACTCTTCCATATAAAATAATATGTGAAAATCAGGGTCATAGAGAGGAATGGTGGAGCCCCGGGACAAAATTCTTTTGCCTAGGGGCCCTTCCGAAATCTTTTTATGGGAATTGGATGTGGCCCCTCCGAAATCGTTTTATGGGGCACCAAAGTCCCAAAAGTACTGGGACCTCGGGACAAAGTACTTCTCTACTCCCCTCCCCCCCCCCCTCGACGGGCCTGCGTGAAATAAATGAGTCCGACAAACTCTTACTCGTCCACACATTTTACAGTACCTGAATTTTCGAATCACTTGGGTTCTTCATCACAGCCAAAGCTAGCACCATCCATACACCATGGGAATGATGACAATGTTTTTGTGTAACACGGGACGATGAAGCAAGCTTTAATGTCGATAAAAAATTCCAAATAGTTTGAAAACTAGGGTACCAGTAAAATGTATTGTGTGAGCGAGTATGAGTTCGTTGAACTTATTTTTCTTTTCATTACTGCCACCCATTTAAATTTGAGCAATGTACTAAGAACTAAAGAACGGTATCATTTCTGTTAGTAAATATTAATTCAACGACATAAAACATCAACTTATATTTGAGTTGTTTATAGACCATGATGAATGCATTACTTAATACAGCTGTACAAATATCCAACATATCCAATCCATCGTGTTGTTCAGCTATTTCTATGACAACGAAAACACTGTTGATGCTGTACGGTGGTTCGTTAATCTTTAAGTTTTTTGTTAACATAGTTTGTAACCTGCAAATCAATGCAAAACCTATAAATATCCAGTAACCCACAATCTATTAGGGAAGATAGGTTTAGATATGTCAATAAGCTTAGAGTTGTTTCTATCAAAACAAAAATTATTCATTTTACAGTGTTTAATTATTAATTAAAAACAAACAACAACAAACAAAACAA
This sequence comes from Lithobius niger, assembly GCA_023313725.1. Taxonomy (NCBI): domain Eukaryota; kingdom Metazoa; phylum Arthropoda; class Chilopoda; order Lithobiomorpha; family Lithobiidae; genus Lithobius; species Lithobius niger. The sequence goes on from JAHWFP010061583.1 coordinate 9,622, forward strand.
AATTATAATAAGATAGTTTAGGGGTATATGCGTTTGATCCCGTAATAGATTTCATTTTTCTTTTGCTACGTGTTCAAAACATTGCCCTTAAAAAACTTTTTTTTAATGCATTTAAAAAACGTTCTCTGCTCAGTGCGGAGTATTTATTAAAAACGTATGAACGAAGCATGATACACACACACACAAACACACTCATCGTACAAGCAACATGCCAGCATCGTGAACCAGTAGCGATAGTGCAGAATCAAAAGCGAACTTGCGTGGTAAATGTGGGCCATGTGTAAAGCTTATTTTTTTAGCTCAAGGGACTGATTGACTGGTTGAACTACATTTGTAAAACGCCCTATCCAAGTTTTTCTAGACCAATGTAGTACAGTGGATGATTGTAGTAGGTGACAATCCAATATTACTTTCAAATATAAATGCCCAAACGACCTCAATGTTAGGACTTTCGTGTAGACGTCTCCAATTTACCGGTCGTCTCTTCCAAGCGTCTCGTCCTTGACCATCACAAGTAAACATTCTTTGTGGAGCCATGGATCAGTTCCAATAATTTTTTTAAAGATGGTCTTCCCACGCACATCCGTTCTTTATGACAAGTTTGGCATTCACCGGCAATATTTTTTTTTCAGTTTGTGAAAGTCTGAAATGGGAAAAGGACTCGACAAAAAAACCACCTCTCAACTTTTACCATTGGAAAAAAAGTGTAATCTACTAGCTGTGTTAGCAACTGATTGATTTTTGCTGTTGTCTGCTTTTGGTTCTGGTTAGATTCTGATTTTTCATAAAACCCCTATAAGGAGAAACAAACACTTTAGGTAAAACTTGCAAATAAAAGTAGTAGGAAAATTTTGGAGGAAAAAATTTGGAAAAATTTAGAAAATTAAGAAAAATATAGAAATATTTGGGTTTTTTGACGGAGGAGGTGGCCAGATGGGCAAATACAGACTCCAGGCTCGGGCTAACTCTGAGCAATCCTCTTCATATCCATGACTTACGAACAACAGCTTGCGAATTCAAGCAGACATTGAGGAAATTATTGACAAAGATCTGTGGATAATTTATCGCGTGATAGTGACGCTGTTTTTTTTTTAGTTTCTGACAGCTTCAAACGCTATTACTAATTAGTAGTTTCTCATTTTAGTGCATCTCTCACTCCGTTGTTCGCCAGTGATGTTGCCGGAAATAATGATTGCAGCCAAAATAGTACATACTTATCCACTCCTACACACAACCTATCCAAAAATGGTACTCTACTACACAAAACCCATCAAAAATGGTACTTATCCACTCTACTAATACAACCTTTGATTTCCCCTCATAATCTTCTTAAAACTCCGTTTCCCTACGTCGATGGCGTATTTTCAGATGCTGAAAACATAAAAATGGTGATCAGAGTAAAGGGTAAGCACTAGAAGCCGGTGAGATCCCATTAAACTGTCAAGTACAATGTGGGAGAAATACAAGTTGGGCTACCATGGGCGCCGCCATAGTGAAAAGACCCTCAAAAATCGTTGAACGTATAGTGAGGCCAACTGACTGTTTTCATCATCTTTCCGTGCTCAAAACACCTTTCCGAACTTTAGAATTTACTTCTGGCTTGTCAACAAAACAGTCTGTGTGGTTGTAATAATTAGTTTGACAAGTTATGGCATTATTTGGTACGCTAAACTTTAGCCCCCAAAAAATGACAAATTTGAACAAACTTCATTTAAAATACATAGGAATATGCAATACATCATTTTTCTGACGGAATATTACGAGAATCAACTTAGCACCATATCTGTGATAAAACCAGTTTTCAGTACAAGTAAACTATTGCTAAATAGTTCGTTCATACTGAAAACAAACAGGTTTTATCACACAGGTTATGCAAAGTTGGTTCTAGTAATATTCCGTCAGAAAAATGGCGCATTGCAATTGAGGAATATGCAATACCTCCCAAATATGCAAATATACCTCAACTATACCTCCAATATGCAATACCTCCCAACTCCGCAATCCCACCAACATAAAATTGGATCTCATTCAAGGCAGATGTTGATCTGAGGAAGCCTTAGTTATGTTATGGAGAAATATTTTAGAGAAATATGACGAACACACACACACACACACACACACACAAACTCATCGTACGCAAGCAACGTGTCAGTATTGTAGTGTTTGTACTGTAAACTCAGGGAAAGATATGAAACAAATGATATTTATTTCCGGCCTACGTTTGGTTGTCTTTGTTTTGATTTTGGGCCAATGACGTCAAAGAGTCGTTAGTAATTTAAACCTCTGCATCGATGAACACTTCCCGTTCAGAAATCGTCTATCACCTAGCATTGAGTGGGTTGACCTGACCTAAGCTTATAAAATTGAAAAGGCCTTGAAAGTTCGGTTGGCTGTTGACTGAAGCATGTGTTTGAAAGTGTTTGCTGGCTTCCCAGCATCAACAGGAGCATCTTAATGATATTTGACATACCTTACAATACCAATTAACATCATTGTAGTCATTATTAACATGTGACGATTATCTGTGAAGGTCTCAATGTCACCCCAAGTTCCTTCCTACTCCAAGACTAAGAGCACTGGTAGATAAAAGTATTTATTTGCAGTTTAACAAATTCTAAATTTGGGTTTATGCATTTCTAAATTTGGGTTTTTAATTGTTTCAAAAGCATTACATTTTCAAAAAATTAGTTCTTTACAGGGCTCTAGGGACTTATAGCATTCCCTCCCCCCCCCCCCCAACCCCTAAGCTGAACTTCTTGGCCATACGGAGTTGGGATGACGTAAGGTATACATAAATATAACATACTTTGATGACAGTGCTTGTTTCGCATAGTAGCAGGATAGAAGGTAGGCTTATAGAGTTAGGCTAGCTCAGCTCGCAAAAATGGATGCTCACATTTAAAATTATTAGTCATACGTTTAGAAGACTTTCAGTTTGCACCCTGCATGAAATTTGTATTAAAATAATAATGCAACTTTTTGTTTGGTTGAGAATATTGGATGATTTTCAGATGCAAAATAATTTTGTCAAAAATCGAAGAAATTGATGCAAAAAACGGTGAGGTGGGTAAGTTGGAGTAAAAAAGATAAGCACTTTATAAAGGGGTAGGTGTAGACAAGGACCCCAATTGATTCGATACAGGTTGGTCAGAAGACCTGGATACAGCTAAACATACTGGGTGGTTCATGAAAATGCAACGCTGGCATGAATTTGCCCAAGTCCAAGAGAACAGAAAAAAGTTGAAAGTCCAAACTTATTTTTAAGTCTAAGAGGAAGTCCTTTCTTGGGCTTAGAAATGCTGTTTGAAATTGTCAGAATCACGTATGTTGTTTGTACACCTACATGAACATATTAAAATGAAATATTGGACGAAATTCACAACTGAAACAGCTTTTCCCCGAAATTTTTTAGACTTTTTTCTATTTCTATTTTATCGCCTTTTATTCTTACCTTAATTCCGACTGAGGTCCTGTTAATTCCAACTATTTTTCAACATCAGACACCTCACCCCTATATTTTGGCCGGGTGAATGTATCCCAAATTGTACAAGACATCCGTTAATACTATAATTAGTTCCACATTATGCTTGCAGGAAACTAACGGTATGATGCCACGTTTCTTTACACTAGGAGTGCAAAAACATGTAGAATCTACGCATTTACTGTTTATTGTTTACTGAGTCTACGAGTGGGATATTTACGTGCTTTTTGCACTCGTAGTGGAAGGAAACGTGGCGTCATATCGTCAGTTTTCTGCAAACATAACGTGGAACAAACTATAGTTTCTCCCAAGTGCTAGACAGAACTCAATGGTGCTAGATGCTACAGACTTTCAGTTGGTGGCAACTCACTTTCAATACTATAAACTTGTATTACGGATGTTTTGTACCACTTGGGATGTTCTGTACCACTAAGGGTAGATATAGCCGTGTCCTGACCTTAAGACCATCCGAGTCATCCAGCACACCTATCCATACGATTAGATTGTCCTTTTAACTTTAAGTCGGCATTTCAAGTAAACTGAAACTAAAAATTCGATCTAGGTTAAACTCCAGCAACATATGCATCCTGAATCTAGACAAAAACGCATTTGTCAACTGAGCCATATTTCGTCGTGGAAAACAGATTTTTTTTTTGAGATCCGTGTTTTCGTAATGCGTTTCGTAGTTCAATTGTTGGCTATGTTCAGCACTGAAATACGTCATATGCTGTGATATAGTCTTAAAACTCACACTCCTTGTTCCTATCAATTCTGTATACTCTCCCAGCTTTTGTTGGTGCTACTGCATGAGTCAGTATTTTGTGCCATGGTTACATTTTTGTGTCTGCTTATAGATTTTTCAATAAAACACGTAATTTGCTTTGATCCCAGTTTTCACAAGTAGGATACTACAGGATAATCCGTGATTAGAATGCAGCCGAACACACTCAACGGTGTGTATCCTTCCGCCATTCTGTCTTATGTTCTATCAATGCAATAATGGTCTTTGTAATAAGTAACCAGGAGACAGAGAACTTTAGAGTATGGACCCAGATAAGATATATTTTGGCAAAGCTTGTGAAGTCGCGATTGTCTATGTAATGTGCAAAGAAAAATGTTGCTGGATTTCAGGCTAGTAGTTCCACCTCTCATGTTAAAACTGTACACTCGAAAGGTAATAAAAGCGACATTAAGTTGTTAAGTATCATTTTTTTGCAACTTTTCTAGTCACGTGTGTCCTTACTGCAAATTTATAGACTAGCAGTATGACGAGTCACACAGTGGGTCAACAGGCGGTAAAACCAAAAAAGGTTAATTCAGATCAGCACAGGAAAAATAATTTTAAATTTTCTAAAATGGCACTTAAATTCGATAACAAGTCTGCAAATTCTGAATAACTCGAATTCAGATTTTAGCCTGGAATTTGCCAATAATAGTTTGACTGTTTCGTCAGTTAGCAGGTGCAGCAAATAGACCGTTGACTGAAAAATGAATGGTCAGAACCTTACACTTGAACTGGATACAGGTTGGGATACAGGTTGTGATATAAGAGTAATTATTAATGACTGGTACACAAAGTACTTTAACAATGTTTGAATTAAAGCCCACATCGATCACTCTAAAAACATGGTCGGGCGAGGTTATCGAACCTCTCTAAGAATTTTAAAGTTACCAGTAACTTTAAATGGTCGCTGTGAGTGTCTGAGTGCTGTTGTTGCACCAAGCATGCTGCCAGCTCTTTTGGCAAGAGCTTGATGGTAAAGGTTAACCCCAACCTGCAACAGTTCTGTAGCATCTCTAACGATGAAAGAGAAGATGTACTGAAAAATGTCAGTTTGGTTTCCCATGAGGACATTTTTTCTAAGCTGCCCAAACGTTTGCGCCGGGGCTCGGCACTTTAACAAATCTTAAGGAAGAGATCAAAATGAAGCCTAAAGCTAAACCAATATATATGAAGCTCGACCTGTACCTCTTGTTTTAAGGGGGAAAGGTTGTTTTTAAGGAGGAAGGTTGAGGTTGAGTTAGACCGCTGGTAAGGGAGTACATTTTGAAACCCATTATCAGTAGGCTGTGGGCAACAGCTATTTTTCTTGTTCATAAGCCCAACGGGAATGTAGGCATCTACCTGGTTACAGTTAACCCAGTGTTTGTTATCGAGTACCATTCTGTACGTCGAGCTTAGGATCTGTTTAGCGAGCTGGCTGGATGTAACGAGTTTTTGCTTATTGATTTGTCAGCTGCATTCCTGCAGATGGAATTGCACGAGGTCTCTAAGCTCTGCTTCACGATTGACACCTATGGAGTCCTATTTCAATGGCAGAGGACTCCGTTATGCCTAGCTAGTGCCCCCACGATCTTTCAAAAACATATTGAGATACTTCTTCATACCATTCACAGGATGCGTCCCTTTTATGATGGCGTACTTGTCAATGGTAGAGTGCGGAGCAGTTGTAACGCCAACTAATATCTAATCCTCCCTACAGGGGTGGGGTATGTGAATCAAGAAAGCAAAATGTTACTTGAATTGCATACAACTGAAGTATCTTGGCTTTCAGATTGATGAGAATGACAAGATCAATTTCCCAGAGGTAAATTCTAAAGGTGCCAAAACTGTCCAACATTAATGAGTCAAATTCCTATTTGGGGTTTTTAAACCAGTATAGAAATTCGTGGCTCACTTAGCTTCTATACTTAGTCCTCTAAATAGGCTAATTAGTTCAAAATACCATTGGCACTGAACGAAAGTGATCAAATGCTGGATTAATGGTGTCTAGGTTAATATGTGATGTTTAGGTTAATGTGTCTAGGTTAATGCTAGCCATATTTCTTAAAGCTCGTGTATTAATTCACTATGATTCTACGCTCCCTCTCAAATTAATTTGTGACAGGTTCCCCCAAGGTTTAAGCAGCATTCTAACGCATGTTATGCCATTTGTGGTCGACAGGCCAATTGCTTGTGCACCTCAGAGTGACCAGGAGGCACTTGCGATGGTCTTTGGCATGAAAAAATTCTGCATTCCTGCATGGAAGACGTTTCCTTCTGCAGACAGAATAGCACGCCTCATCGTGATTTTCGGCAACAAGGCAGACATTCCAGTCATGGCCACCTCGCATATTCAGCAATGGACCCTATTTCTGAATGGCTGTCAATTTGATGTCCACCACATCCCCAGCAAGGCAAATTTGACTACTGACAGTTGTTACATACACCCCCCCCCCCCCCGAAAAATGAAATGTTCGGTATTGTTAATCCAGTAACTGTTCTACAGTTACAAGATATAGAATCTTTGCCCATGTTGAGCGAACAGCTTGAAAAGGTTACCCTTAAAGATAAGATTTTATCGAGGGTTTATCGTCACACTAAGGCTGGCTGCTGCTCAAGATAAACAATGATGTTATGAATCCATTTTTTAAGGTGTAATGAGCTGTCTTTAGAGCATACCTCTCTTTTTTGGGGTCACTACATTATTGCACAGGCATTGTTCGCATTAACGTCCTTGCAAGGTCTTTCATACGATGGTCAGGGATAGATAAAAAAAAATCTAGAAATTATGGGTAAATCTTATGATGCTTGTCAAATGCACAAAGATTCTGCTGTTCACATACAAAAGTTCTAGTGAGAGTACCTTACTGTGGTGTGGTCCCGCCTACATTTTGATTTTGCGGGCCCTATATATGGAGTTAGATACCTATTCTAAATTCCATTTTGCGTGTAAAATGAAACACAACATCTGCTAAAGTCAGTCTAGTTTTTCGAGGGTTATTTGCTACCTATGG
>JAHWFP010061583.1:17279-51161 GCA_023313725.1 Lithobius niger
TCTGCTAAAGTCAGTCTAGTTTTTCGAGGGTTATTTGCTACCTATGGCTTTCACAGTGTTGGTTTCAGATAATGGACCTAATTTTGTATCCATAGAATTCCAACATTATCTTAGTATATGTGTGGTATTCGTCATATCACTACAACCCTTTACCACCTGCAGTGCAACGGAGCCACAGAGAATGTAGTATGTTTTTTTTTAATCTCTCACAGCTTGATGTCAAATGGAGTAATTTAGTGGCATCCAGGACATTGTACTACACAAGAAAGCCCTAGAATGTTTTCCTAAATCGAGAACTCGTCTAACAGTTGTATTACCGTACCTATAATATAACTGATATTGTTCACGAGAACATAAGCAGTTATGCCTTACCAGCAAAATTTAAACCGGAAGTTCCCGTTCTTGGGTGAAGTCAGCAATAATTACAAAAGTCACATTTAACAGTTTCTTGGTGCACTTGCCAGATGTAAGACAACACCGCATTCGAACCAGTATTCGATCATTGATGTTAACATGTCTTGCCATAAGCAGACAGCCAGGTTTCAGGACTCTGATGTCCATGGTCACGAGTCCTAGATTCCCCAGTCAAACCCATCTGGGATGATTTTGCCTCCTGATGTTCCCCAGTAAAGCCCGACTGGGATTATTTTTCCATCTGCTTCACCCAGAGACCCTGCTGAGCTGCCTGCCATGACATCTGGAAGTCCAACTGCTGGAGGTGTGCATTGGAAAAGTGTTTCTTATTCTGTTAGCGACGTGCCCACCCCCGGTATTGTGTCCCCGCTCATGTGGCGTGATTCTGTGCCTTTGATTTCAGACTGTTTGTGATTTGGGTTTAACACCTAAACTTACCAGGGGTGTCTCCCAACAAACTTTTGGGTCGTTCGACTCATGAAAGGTGCCTGAGCATCTTGACCTTTGAATTGACTGATCTAGTCGAGGTACTTTTGTGGAGTGTTGCCACCTTTATTCTTTGCAATCAGCAGTGTATTGTTTTGTCACTGGACTTTGTTTTGCACATAACTTATTTACAGGAACTCATTTGCCTAGTGTTTCTTAGGATTATTTCTATATTCTTAATGTTATAGATATTTACACGGTTTGTTTCTTTCTGAGTTCTTACTTATTTTAGGGGGAGTGATTGTAGTGTTTGGGTTATAAGTATTTACAGTATTTATACCACTTCACAGAGGACACTGTTATCAGCGGCCCTTTACTATAATGAGTCTTGCCTCACTAATGTATCATGTTACCATGACATCACATTACTAATTTATAAAAGAGGCTGCACCCATTTTGGGATGCTGGCACTTGACTTAGATCTCCAACTGCTTAGTACAGTCCTTTCTGCCATAAAGAACCTAATTTGTCAGTGTATTCTGCATACACTATAGATACTTTGAGCTGGGACTATTATTTTGAGCAGCTGCACACCCCTTGTGGGGGTTTGTCATTACCTGCGTTCTAATCGTGGAATATACTGTAACATTAGCCCTATAATTGCATAAAAGCATTAAGGGCTACAACAACAAAAGAAAGAAAGAAAAACAGAAAATAAGTTCATGTTTTAGACAGCAAACTTACCAACCAGAGTATTGCATTCGGCGTATCATTTTAGGGCGCAAATCTCAGTGTTTAGCTATGTTCTTCCCGCCATTTGCTTGCTGCATGTCATTAAAAGCAGATGTTACTTCATCATAAGTGTTATTATGATCATAAAGCCGTAAGTTATGCAACTTTTTTTACTGATGTATCCTGAACTGATGAATTTTCAATTCTTGAGACGAAAAAAGCCATTTTTGTACTCAAGAATTTGTTATCTAATTTCAAGTTGGTAGCAGGAAAATTCTTAAGGAGAACAGCGAGGAGAGGAGGGAGTATCACATCGTGTCTGGTCGTGGAGGCCTTTCCTCAGGACTTTTCATGGCACCCCGTAGCCTCAATCTTCATTACTTCATAATAATGATTAAATTTTGTGAATCCTTGTTGTCAGTCTTACTCTCTTCGTTAGGTAATGCCCATTTCCTTTGTACTTGCCTCTTTCTGTAACTGTTGTCATAGCAAAGTTAACCTGGCACGTGTTTTGGGCATCTTTTTGTTTGTGTTTGTTGTGTGAGGATGTTTAGGTGCTCACTTCCTTTGCCTCGCAGGTACACTTTGAACTGGGTAGCTCATTCTGGAGCGAATACTCTTCGGTGCTGTTTGGTCTGTGTTGAGTCATGAGTGGTATCATTGTAGTTGCTGTTGGTTCCAATCCTGGAGGGCGTTATTATTGGGGTCTGTTGTGGTTTCGTTGGGCAGCAGATGGACTCTAGGTAGGTGGATGGGAGATGGAGTTTACTTGGTTGTGGCTTTGAGGTATAGTTGGTGGCTCCGTATCCCAGTCACTTCCCCAGGCAGGCAGCTTATGTTGAAAGCTGGGTAGCTGTATGTGGAGGTCCACCGTATGATTGCCTTCACACCTTCAACGTTATGAATTTCTCAGGTAAACCTATTATCAGCCATTTTAGATTGGAACAATTTTTACGTTGTATGCACATGAAACGTCCCACTTCGCTTCACATTACCTTCTGTCTGGCCACAGCCAACTAAATAGATAAGGCCACACCATGGGCAACAATGAACGCTGGACATTAACGTGGTCTCCTTTGTCTTCTTAGCCACCGCCATCTACCACCAGAAAGTGAAAATATCGTTTGATAAGTCAGTGGCACAGCAATGGCATCGACGGCATTTAGCAGGACCTCCCTCCTGCAGGCTGTGGACAAACCCATTCTGTATCTAGAATCACCACCATTGACGAAGCGACGAACTAAAGAGCCGTGACCATTAGGCTAGTACAGTGTTCTCATGGAATGGTCCTCTATAAATAAAACGATCTAGTGGGTAGGACTTTAGGACTAGTCTGGCTAGGGCTTTAGGCTTGTTCGGTTCCCTATGAAGAGGTCGTGTACGTCGCTGTTCTTAGTAGAAGTAGTTACAGTCTGAACATTCGGCCACGTTTTGGAGTACAGATTATATGATGGAACTAACCACCTTTACCGGTAACCCCCAAGGCAAGAAGCAAGCCTCCATGTACGTAGATAACAACTGTGTCCTTTGTTGTTTCACAATTAGAATAGAGCCGCTTTACACACACATGATGCCACGTATCCTTCTGCCAGTCGCCCCACGTTCCCTCAGTGTGGAAATGGTTTTTATATGTTTTTGTTACCGGTATAATTTTAATAAGTTATGATGCCACCAAGCAATTTTGTCTTCCCGTTCAGTGAACCCCAAGCTCTGTAGTTGGTCGCCTAATGTCGCACTAGTAGTCATTTTGCGACATCTATATAATAATCTCGGAGGCCGGCTAAATGGAAGACTAAAAGGAAAACCACTTCTCCCCTCCTCGCGCCCGCAATGAAAATGCACTTTCCCACTCTACCTGCATGGAAACAGGAGGCAGGCGTGAGTGGTCGATCAACTCAATAAAGGTTCAATCTGACAGTCGTCGGGCCGAACAATCACTTCTCCCCTCCTCGCGCCCGCATTGCAAATGCGCTCTCCCATTCTACCTGCAGCCAAACAGGAGCCAGGCATGAGTAGTCGATCAATCTGACAAGTCGTCGGGAAGAGTGCCGGAAAAATGTCCCGGGAAATGTGTCCCGGGAAATGTGACCGGCCCCGTGCATAGCACGGGCTTCCTCTAGTTAGGCAATATTGTGATGATTTCCCAGGTTCCGGGCTCAGGCCTGACCTCAGCCACCCGTGACATTTTCAGGAAGAAAAGGTACCTGCATTGTCTCGTGCTTAAGTCGATTGTTTCTTGTAACAGATTCTACTAATTTTGTATCGGAATTACCTAGAAATTTTGTCCCTCTCTTATTCTGCCACCGTGGCTATTGGCTATTGGCCTCATTTTTTCTGAGCCAATGCTGCATTGAGGAAATTTGTTAATTAACAGAAATTCCGACTTGCTGTATTTTTTCGAACTCAACACTTTGGTTCAAACCTCCAAAATGTTGATTTCGAAAAAATGCAGCAAGTCGGAATCACCGTTTAATTAATCGTTTTATTCAACACAGCTCATTGGGTCAGAAACAAAAATTAAGACGGTTAATAGCTCGCAGTTTTAAATTCAGAAAACTGCAGTAGGTAAATTTTTTAAAGTTCTAAATGAACCTAAGGTATTCCAATGTTGACATGATTTTATTTTTACCTCGTAGTGATACCTAAACGGCAGGTTAATTTTTTTTTAGTGGCAGCCCGTTGTCACATTTCAGTTGTGTAACGTAACGTAACGCAGGTTTACTGAATTCTTTAGCAAACAAATGCAGATAGCTTAAAGAGATTCAAGGACAACGTCTAGGATTTCAAGTACATACATTAATTAACAAAAATAGAACGTGAAATGTTAGAGTAAGGCTCTTTATTTCAAACCTTAGATGAATCACGGATAAGTTTTAACGGCGGACTTTGGCATTTAGATGGCAAATTTCGTCACTAAGGGGTGGGGTATGGCGAGCATTAGACCATTACTACCCGAAAATACCAGCCATGCCAGATTCGCCAAAGAACATTAACTTTTGAACTTGACTCGCCAGTTCTGTCAATGTTCTAAGTTAAAAAAAACTGGAGTATATGAAATAAACCATGTTTTTGTACTTAATTGGCTTGTCAGCAGTTTATTTTGAAAACAAAGTCTTCATCACGTAATTTCTATAAATTGCGTCCTCTATGTTCTGAATTTGAAACAAGGCATAGCAGCTTCCCCATTTAGGTATATGCCAGATGCCATAGTAAGGTTTTCTAATCTTTAGAAAAAAACAAAATTCTTATCTCTATGCACTCACAGTAAATAACGTGATTAATTTTAATTGCCACGTGATGACTCTTTTCTACCTATTTCGGCCAACTTAAATACCCTGGCAACATAAAGGCCTTGCCCATAGACAAAGCAACGATTTTAGCTTATTCCCGGAATACAGGTGGTGTCGTAGTTACCTGACCAAAGGTACATTCCCAAAAGAAGAAAAACAACAACGGCAAGTTTTCTATTTTGCCTACCTCTTGATCTCTTAACTTCATTAGACCGAATTTCAAAATGTCTGTCTAATATATTCACTATAATCTAGGTAAGTTTTCAAGTTTGGTCAAACAATTTCTACAATGACGGAAAGTTCTCAAAGTTGAGATTTTAAGGGGCAAGGGGTAATCGTCTAACTGGAAAATCGCATAATTGGAAGAGAATGGGCTAACACGAAATTCGCATAATGGAAAATTGTCTAATGACCCTGCCTCACTCATGCTGCCGCGCTCGCTGCAGCTATACATGTACCTTTAGAAACCGCAGCTATATTATTGTCCAACTATCTGGTCGAACCCCTGGAAAGGGGACCTTGGCAAAGTCCCCACCAGGACTGCCGGCCAGGGTAGCGTGAGAGGCTACCATGCTCCTTCAGCGGCTATGGGATGTATTCTGGCTAATTCTGGACAATGTTTCGGCTCCGACGATGATCGGAGGTTTCCCGGGTCGAATCCCCGGGCTGGCATCTCCCTTTACCAGATTTCTTCTTCTCTAAAAAAATCTGGTAATGTTCAAAATTGAGCCGGTTCAGCCATACAAGCATTAATTGCTTCGGCTGACATAAGGCTCGTCAAAAATAAAAAAAAAATAAAAAATTAAACGTTTATCCATTATACACTTATCCATTATACCATATTCCGTTTCGATGATTTTCCAAATTTTTTTATTTAGGTAGATATTGGACAATTATCCCATTAGACGATTTTCCAGTTAGACTCTCGTCCGACGCCCCAATTTGAACACAAGGGCCCTAGGCTGACTCTTACTCTTGCCCGTGTTAATTAACACTGTACTGCTAAACTAATACCACAATAATTCTGCACATAGATATATAAAGGTGTTTTTTTTTTAGTTAATTGGACTAGTCTAGAATTAGAAACAGTGATCAAAGAGTCACCATATGTTAAGTCTGATCACAAATTCAGCCGTCTAACCAGTCCGGATTGAAAACAGACATTGCAGTTCAAATTCTAGCTGCTATAAAAAGAAAAATGTTTCGGTTGCTTCCGTTTACCGCCTTCGACCCCAAACAAACAAACAGAAAAAAGTCCCCAGACATCAAAGGAACAAGCACCACCGCGCCAGAGTTTTGTTTTCCTAGACGTTATTTTCGGTTCGTCTGCCAATTCCAAATTCGCTTTTGGCAGTCGCAGTAGACAACGGTAAAATCGAACAGTTGTGACGCGAGTTACGTGTGATCGACAAATTCGATAATAAAGCTGCTCTAACCCTTTAAAGCCCACTTGTGGATTTTTTTTTCTTAAAAATAACCGGGCATTTTGATGGTTTGGAGTCGCCGACTTTAATCGTTTAGGTTGTGCTCGTTTGCTTTGCTCGAGGGGGAGGAGGTATTTGTGATTTCTGGTCAGTGGCGCATCCAGAAATTTTCTTTGGAGGGGACAAAAATAAATACGAAAATGGGCCCGAAAACTAACCCATTTATAACTATTTCAGAGATTTTTCATGATTTTAACAAGCTTAATTTGAGAAATTTTTTTAACGACAGAAAATTTCTTATTTCATTATCTCCAATATTAAAATAATTTTTTCTATTACCCTTCGGAAACTTACGGTGCCTTCCTAAACAACCAAACAGAGCGAACCAAACGCAGCACTGTTGGTGATAGTTTGGCTTATTCCCTGCTAATACCCGTGTTGATCTGCGGCTTGATTGACGTCAACATCGTCAGCGATGAATCTGTTTCGTCAAAACTGTTACGTCGCGCATGCTCAAACCTCCAACCCAGCAAACCACCTCCCTGAAATGGTTCACAATTTGGCATTGCTCTCGCCTGGTTACACCTATTATCCAATCCTGGTCACAACCATTAGCAAAGTCTGGTCGCGGTGAAGGTATGACGTAGCGAATACTCTGCTGAACTTGTTGAGCTGTATTGTAGTTTAGGAAGGTACTGAACGGCTGACACAACATCACTGCGCACGCGCGACATCAAGTTTGGACCCAAACTGTATCTAACAGTGGTGCGTTCTGTTCGCTCTGTTCGTTGCTTTAGGAAGGTACTGATAGATTACCTGTGTTTTTAGTACATTCTTTTCCTGAGGGATGCTTTCTCCTGGAGGTTTCTTGATTCTTTAGATCCACCCGCTCTCGCAACGCAGTGCGCATGTGCGACGCACTCCTCGTCTATATAACGCAGGCTCGTTCAAACAGCTGCCATCTTTTTTTCCTCCACCGACCGTGACGGTAGCTTCTCCTGTCAAGCTTCGCTTTCGCCTACGCAGCTGGCTCTGCCACGGCTGATTCGTCATATCTGGAATTGATGCCTTCTATCTCTCGAACTTCCCGCTTATCGGACATTGTGTCACCGATATCCTCATCGACTCCATGTTCAGTTAACTCTTCACCAGCGAAAACCTGCACGACCACGAGCAGTAAAAACACTCAAAGTGTACGCCCCATTTTCATGGAATTCCCTGAATTATCCACAAACGACAAGATTGGAAACAATTCCACGACCACTCCGAAATCACCTGAAACCGACGTAACACTCCAAGTTCCTCGAAACAAGACCTAGAATGAAACGGTCGTGTCAATCGAAACCGTCTCTCCTTGCTCCCCGCCGGAACTAGTCTCCTTACAAGAACTAAAAAACAAAGTCTCGAAAGGCTTACACCTTTCCAGTCACCAAAAGAAAAGACTCATGGAAAACCTCACTGGTTTACACAACACCCTAGGCGTCATCTGTGACCACGCATCTTGAATTCGCCGGACGATCAACTAACAACAAGAGTGCATGAACAAGAGGTCATTATCAACAACTTTAACCAAGCCACAAGCACGGAGAAGTCTTACACTTACTTCTCCAAACGCCTGGCAGGTGCTTCAACACAACATTTCGAGGTCATGGAACCCTCAATACAAGAAATCACCAAGATTTCCATGCAAGAAACGAATTTCTTCGTCCAAGCCAATTGATCCCCGACATTTCTCGTCGGAAGCCGTGACTCCGCCAACACCCAACATTCCTCTTGACCAAACATCGGATTCATCAACGACTATAACCAAGAAGCCATTGCCCACCAATGACGTCCAAATGAAGGACTGGCTATCCGTAACCGCCAACTTGCCACAAGAAAAGTTTTCGTCGCAATCAATCTGGCAATACGACGACAATGAACCTTTCGTGCCTGCCGCACCAAATATGAAGCAAAACTCGAATACCAGAACCAGGTCACTATCTGTCTTTCATGCAGAACCAAAGCTAAAGGGTTCGCTTTCAACTTCACCACAAAGCCATAACCACCTCAAGCAAAGACCAAGAAAATAATAAAATCATAAGTTAAAGACTCCAGCTTGGGGACAGAAACCAAACAACTCGAAGGGGAAAAGGAAACAAAATCTACACCAACTTTTCGAAACAACGACAAGACAATCATTGATCAAGAAAAGAATCTCCCTTTTTACAGACCATCAACCCCCCCCCCTTCAAAAAAAACATAGAAGTCTCACATAACGAAAAACGTCACTGATCCAAACGTCCCTACAGCAGAACCCGTAAATGCATTGCATTCTGAAAACGGAACAATTTTCACTCATGTGCTCCATCATCTTCACCATCCCTATCTGTGATGGAAATGATGGATTCAAGCTCCAATGAAGCTGTTCTGCAATCAACTATCAACTTTCAATCAACAATCGACATCACTCACAATCAGCCTTAAAGCCCTATCGGATACCGGAATCTTCAATCAACACTTCACCTTCAATCAAGACACCGACCGAAGCCATCCACCCCGCAAGATCGTCCAACAAACGTCAAGACCAACCACCTTCGTCAAGGTACTCACACGATTTCATCACTTTGGGGCTCCAAAAAATATAAAAACGTTTGCAATGTATCCAACTTGGAGTCGTCTCCCCGAATTTTCCATTCCAAGGAAATCGCAGAGTCCATGACTCTGGGGAAACCACCTCGCAACCCTAGGGCACCCATCACGGTGGCACCCACCACCAGAGCGAACGAGGTCCGACGAATGCAATAAAAACACAGGTAATTTATGTTTCCGAAGGGCAATAGAAAGAGTATTTTGCCAGCCCTCTTGCCTGGTTGGATGAAAATTGTTTCTATTGCCCGGAGGAAACATACATTACCTGTACCCGCCCTACCTCCCCTTTTGAGTCACCATCGTGACTAATCGAGAAGGGAAAAAAGATGGCAGCCGCTCGAACGAGCCTGCGTTATAGAGACAAGGAGTGTGTCGCACGTGCGCACTGGGTTGCGCTAGTGGGTGGATCTAAAGAATCAAGAAACCTCCAGGACAAAGCATCCCTCAGGAAAGGAATGCAATAAAAACACACACACAGGTATTGTATCTTTTCTCCGGTCAATATAAACAATTTTCAGCCGGCCAGGCAAGAGTGCCGGCAAAATACTCTTTTCGTATGGGGATGGGGTGGATTGGATGAGTGGAAACACTGGGGTCGGGTACAAATTTGGGTTGTTGAGAAAACTGTAATACAAACCAAAATCACGTGCCCTACTTGAGACGAAACATACTGTGTCCGTTGCTGTAAGATTTTTGACTTCGGGTTACCGGTAACGATGATCAGTTGGCCGAAAGCAATGAACTGCTTATTGTAGGAATCAGTCCAGATTTATTAGGACTAATCCCCTGCTATCCGCCATACGTGGATGTCTTATGTGCTGCGGAGGTCTACCGTGATACCCCAGTAGGCCTTGCTAGCAAGATGTTTCCATCAATCTGCCTCCTGCAGGAAACGATTGCTGGATTTGTAACAATGCATCTCATCCGTAACCTCCACCCGCATCCCATCATTTTGGAGGGTTGGCTGGAAATCGAACCCGGTCCCCTCGCGTAGCAGGCCGTCGGACAGGCGAGCATTCTACCACTGAACCTCTGACTTAAATGGGGACGGGAAAATTGTGGGAAATAATTCTGTATGTTCATAAGATTCATTTTTTATTGTAGAGTATGTTGTCTGTAGGCCATGCGGCGAAGTAATAATTACTGAAAATAATTATTTTCAAAAATATTCTAGTTTTAACATCATTGGTGGAATCACACTTGGAAAATGTTTGATATCACTTTTGAATGGTCCACTTGTCGGCCCATTTTACCAGTTAAGTTTTTCGGTGAATTATTTTGGGGAAAACAGAGAGAATTGTTGGATTAGCTATCGCAGTTCTACCATCTTAAAGTGGAAAATTTTTTGTGCAATTACAAAGCAAACAGTCTGCATCGAACGTGATTTATTATTTATTTTTGTTTCTTCCGCCAAAATTCGATTTTGCCAATTATCCTGAATTTACGATTTCGTAGAACAAGAATCGCAGAAGGTCAGGGATGTAACGCACGATATTTTTTTTCCCAGTTTCTCAGTCGCTTCTGAAGCCACAATGTGCAATTTGCTTTGAGAAACTTGACAGGTTAACTAAAGTGATCCATCAATGTAATGAAATACCTATAAAATGTCATGATGGAGGCTTTGTTAGGGGAAGAAACAACGACAGAAACGATTGCCTATCAAGCATTATTACTTTGCCAATCACTTTCGCCATCGATTGTTTCAAGACCACTCAAACTTTGGTCGCAATTATTGCTAGCCTCAAATTGCACGTAAAACCAAAATTAAGTAGCAATGAATATTGATTAGGCGATCAAATCTTTGAGTAGCTCTCTCTCTCTTTCTCTCTCTCGCTCACTCACTCGCTGCCTGGCGCGCTTTGCTGTGACGCCCTTATAGAGATCAGTGGTCCAACGCAAATAGCGCGGTTTGGAAAAGCCTGCGATTTTATTGCTTTGAGGAGAGGGCGCCATCGTCGGCGATTGATTCATTTCATCGTGGCGCTGTTGTTCAGAACAGTCAGAAGCACATAAGGTAGAAAATTAATAAAAGAACTAGAGGTGATGTTGAATGTTGAGGTGATGTTGAATGCACGGTTTGCAACACTGTTTAGGTGTGGTAGCTCATGTGTACGTCCATGTTCGACCGAATTAGGTTGCGCACACTGGCTAGCAAACGCTGGTTTTCGTTCGCTTCGCTCACTCAATCAGCGCACTCAACTCCTTCTCCCCCCACACTGATAATGATCACTTCTATTATATTCTACCAGTCATGTTCATGCTGGCAAAAATAAATAATGGTCAAAGCGGTCTCAAAGCTGCCCCTTCGAGAAGCATGCTGTCTTGAAAAGCTTCTGCAATGCAATCTCGCCAACGAGACACGCGGGGCCGTTATAGTGATTTTTATCAAGATTACTATAAAGATATATAATTACACCTCTCGTGTAATTATATACAGCATAGATACATCTTTTACTCATAATTATATAATTACATTATAATATTAGAGATAAGTGCATATAACTACAGATAATGCAAGACATGGGGGGCATCCCAGGAGCTAAAAAAAAAAAGAGAACGTTCATATTGTAACTATCGCTTCATATTCGACCCCTTGTCACAAGATCGTCTGGTAGTGAACCTGTGGGTTTCGTTTTCTGGCTCCAGGCCAGCTGTTACAATATTCTCCAGAATCTTATTTTACCAAAGCAGATTATACCAAATCTTATTTTACTAAAAGGCGTCAACCTTCCAGCATGCGTGTGAACTGGCATTGAGTCAGGAAGCGATAAATGCGCGATTTCGACCAAATCGACCTCGGTTTGGTGAAGCCATGGGGAGTTGCACGAGTGGTAATTTTCGCGCCTATCTGTTGAGTTAAAACCTATTCAGCATTTTTAATGAAGGTTAGGTTAGGTTAGATTAACCCACACGAAAATTGTTATGACCAGTCGTTCCACATTTGGCCGCGGTAATATTATTACGGACCATGCATGGTCAGTAAACTATCTGGCCCTACCTACAACAGTTTTATGCGTGGTAAACAAAATGGCTACCACGACTGGGCCATATCTTACAGGTCCGTTCGGGAATTGGACAAGCTGATCACACTTTTGTATGGTGAGTGGCAGCGAATGGCGATTTTTAAATAATGATTTAAATTTTTGCGTGGATTTGCATGACAAATTTGTATTATATATAAATGTATTTTTTCATAGTTTTTAAACTTATTCCTCAGCCATAGTTAAGCTATTTCTCTGCGCTTGGGGGGAAAAATACACGTTCGTGTATACAGGAAATGTTGCAAGGGAAGGAACTTTGGCATTTTTGTACGGTCAGTGCCACTCTCGGCTGACAGAAAGCGGCAACAGAACACATCAATCGCATCCATGGAGGAAGGATTATCCTTCTTCCAAGATCGCATCACTGGCGTTTTCGGCGGCCATATTGTCCAACCCAGTCGCGTATGCTACTTTTCATCCAAGATCCGGCCTGTGCTGTATCAAAGCCCCGCATGGACAATCCGTCGAGACCTTGCGGGGCTCCCTTTGTGCCGCCCCTGATTTCATACAATGCGTTAGGTGTTTTTTTTCTGTAAAAGGAGCCAAAGTTATTACTGCATATTGGAGGTAGAAGCTTTTGAAAAACATGTTTTCACCAACGGTACTCCGTGAACGAATAACGTGTTAATTTAGCCACGAACGTCTAAATTAAATATTTCATGATTGATTTTTTCCCCTTAGGCAAAATGAAACGTCGACACAGCAAAGTATATATATATTAATATCCGTGTTTATTAACGTTGACGCCAAACTGGTGTGCTTTCTTCTTTTTCGTTCTTGGAAAAGGTTTCGTATCATCTACGACATTCTTTTTCTGTAAGATTTTTAGTTTTTTTTTTCAGTTACTTTTTCATTAGACTCTGTAAGATTAGTAAACATCCAAATGGAACTGCAATACAATATAATTGAATGCACTTGTTTTTTACTTTTTAAAAGTTTGGACTCAAGATTTTAATTGAGCGTTTTAATTCACCTCAAACAAGGAGTGAAGAATATTCGGTCGTTTGCCGATCTAGTAAATCTGATCTCGATCTTTTAAATCGTGGCCGTATACTGCAAATACAAAAGCATTATAATTTTCTTATATCTTTTAATCCAGCGGATTACTGACTGAGCTATCGTCACGTGAAAAGTGAAGACTTTTTTTTTTTTAATTCCTCAGTACAAAAATTTGCCGACCCGAGTATAAGCTATAGAACACAGCCTGGATACTGTCCCAGTACTCCTCGTTGGTAACAAAACCGTTACCAACCGTTAATGTAACAGGCAACCGTTAAAACACTGTTCACAATTTTGTGCATTTGTGCCAGCTCCGTATTGTAAAATTTTAAGCCCTCCTTCCTTTCAAACAAGGCGGGATTAAATGGAACGTGTGACTCGACGGTTGTGCACGGGTATCGTGGTAATCCTTGCTGGAAATCCATGGTTTTGATTGAACTGTAAAAAGACAAATAGGGACATTGCACTTGTATGGCAACAATAAGCCTTTTCATAGGTTCTTACGGGCCCCTGAAAAATTCGAAATGTCCTCGAAAATGAAAATAAAATTCGACGTAGAGCACTGGCAGAAATCATACAAGAATAGCAGTTAAGCACATCCATGTAGAGCACTGGGCAGAAGTCAGCTAGGTTTCCACCCTGTGAATAGAGAAAATGAACTATTGTATCTCGCTCGGCCGAGTAATTGTCAGGGTTCGCACACAGCCTTGAATACTTTGAAAAGCCTTAAATTTGAAAACCGAAAATTCAAGGTTTGAAAAACCTTGAAAAATTGGAATTTTGGTTGTCTGAGCCTTAAGACGCTTTGAATTTTGTGAGTGTGGTTTGCTTGGAATGAGGTTAATGTCACAACAGTAATGTTAATTTAGGTATAAAATTACATAAATGAATAGAAATAGTTTGTCTGCCGAAGCCATCTCTTCTGAGAACCGTGCTTCACTCGGACTGGACTCGAGATAGAAAACAGAGAGAGGTGCCATGCACTGCAAGCAATTTTTGCCTGAAGGGGGCAGCAGACAAAATCCTGTTCCACTTGCTGTTAGTCGCTGTATTCCTCCTATACCGTCTTGTCCATTAGTGAGAGGGGGGACATAATGCTCGTCATTGTGTAAAACTGAGAACACTAAGAACTAAGAACACAGTGGTGCTAACAAGAAGAACAATACAATTTTAGAATTAAAAAGTAATTTTAATGTCTACTGTGCAAAGAGCCTTGAAATTGCTTGTAAATTAGTCTTGTAAAGCCTTGAAAATGGTTTCGTCTATAATGTACGAATCCTGAATTGTGATCTTCCTGACGCAATTAAATGCCTAGTCGTGTTGTTTTATTAGAGTAAAATGTGATAAGAACCTGAATGGTTATTTATACTATACTACGGCC
This sequence comes from Lithobius niger, assembly GCA_023313725.1. Lineage (NCBI taxonomy): Eukaryota > Metazoa > Arthropoda > Chilopoda > Lithobiomorpha > Lithobiidae > Lithobius > Lithobius niger. The sequence goes on from JAHWFP010061583.1 coordinate 31,618, forward strand.
GTCGTCGTTTCCACTGTCGACATATGGAGCGGACTTCTCTTTCTTTGTTGTTTGGCTGGGTTTCCCACTTCCCTCTTCCCGCCTGTGCCCCTCCTCAACGGCGTGTCCGCTTTACGCGAAGCCCCAATTAATTTGTCAGTTGGATAACACTCAACGATACAAATGATTCAGCAGCGTAAACAATTATTTTCAAATTCAGAATACCCAAACATTCCTAGAAGTAAACATTAAAATCCATCAATTATTTTTGTTTGGCTCTTTTAAAGACGCCTTTTACAATTAGGGCGCGTTTATGCAACAAGACCTTCTTGCTCGATGAATGCTATTTATTAGTCAAACGGTATTTATTTTCGATTAGTTTCCCATTTCTGCTAATTGAGTGCGGTAATAGACAACAAATTAAGTGTATTATAAACAACAAACAACCCAGATAAAGAACAAAGTGCAACAGTAATTTTAAACATTGCTGCAACATTGTTGTCATTTCACGCTATTTCCAATATTTGCTATTCTCGCTCAAAGAACAGCTTCTAGCAATGATCAGACGACGGTAGTACAAATATCTGCTCGCAGCGAGAATTCAAAATCCAACATGGCGTCCATTTCAGGGTTATCGAATCGAAGACAAAACATCGGATCCGGCATTCAGAAATCGGTCCGTCGTCTTGTACTTCAATAAAAATTGTTTTCTTGTTTTCGTTAATCGACGCTGTCATGTTGCACGCATCGTACGTCGTGTTGAGAGGCACGAGGAGAAGATCCGTGTCCGCGTTGTTGTCATGGTTACTACGCATAGACAACTCTAAAGCCCCGTATTCCGACAAAGGCGAGAAGCAGCCAGCAGCTTTATAGGGTCCGCGGCCTATCTTGAGTTCTCCGCAGAACGAACACAGATAATCGATTGTACGTTTTCAGTAGCAGAGTGCCTTGTTGATATCCAAGATGGTTACAAAAACAATGGCGGCCATCGATTAAAGCCACCCCCTCCAAGAAGACGTAGCCGCTCACAAAATACTTGCAGGACTCAAGATACGCCGCGCACACAGTAGTACTATATAGCCAAGTAAAAGCTAGCTAGTAAATTGTCGTTGCGTAAACCCGCCCTTAGACATGGCCTCGGCTTAAAAATTGACACGGCCACCACTCTCGTCGTTGTTTGGCTGTTGTCTCTTTGCTCTTGGCTCTGGCCTCTTCCCATTTTGTTACCTTGATGATTCCTTAACCCCATGTCCGATTCCAGATTTTTTTTTTGCTAAATCTTGTCCAGACACCCGCGCTAGACATGCGAAAGTGTGGTATGGATAGGCCTTGTGGTCTTCGCGTGATACGCGGTCGAAGTTTGCATTGGAGTGTGGTCATAGCTTCAATTATAACACAGCCAAAAGTTGCGACATGCAAGACACACAAAAAAAGTGACGTTTCGGGATCACATCTCTCCCGTTTTCAAACAAAAAGTAAGCGTCTGTTGCAACATAAAAATACACTTAATGAAAAGCACAAATTTTACAATGCCACGTCAAAGACGAAAAAATAATTGCAAAAAAAAAGCGCATATTTCAGTGTGAAAGTCAGGGATGGATCGAAACCATTAAAGACCGAAGAAAGAGAGAGATCTGCACGTGATTTATACAATGAAATATGCAGTGTTTTTTTTATTAGTTTTTTTTTTTTCTTTGACATGGCTTTGGCGAATTTGTCCTTTTTAATGTTAGAGAGGAATTCTTGTAACCGGGAGTGACCTGCTCCCGAAACATTACTTTTGTTTAGTGTCTAGCATGCGAAACTTTTGGCAGGATTTTAATGTTGAAAAAAGTTTTATTATTGCCGCAATTGAAAATGACTTTGCCACTGAGACTGCAGTGAGTCCAAAGGGGTTTGTGGATGAATCTTGCAACAATTATTCAACGCTTCAGCTAGGAGGTGTTGGGTTGGGGGGAAAGGGGGTACAACCGTTTCCAATACAAAACACTACAGAGCAAAAAGCGAATTGTCTAAAGTTTTAAAAATGATAATAATGACTTCCTCTGCAGCGCTCACCTTACTGTTAGTGTATAACGCTCCGGCGACGAATGTTGTGCGTTGTGACGATAAAAGGCTGAGCAATCTGGTGGTCATCACGAGGAACGGGCAATAACCCACCAAAGCCAGCTGAGAGAGAAGCGACGACCACAGCTTCATCTCAGCTGGCCTATAGAGTAAAATACGTATGAATGCAAATTTGAGACTTTTGGTCTCAAAGGTCGTGGGTTTAATTCCCGCTCAGGCATTCTGACATTTTTAAGTCCAAAAGGCTACGGAAATAAGATTGCATCTGCATTTATTTAACCCAAACAGCCTTATCGAATAGAATATTTGTATAGTAAATTACGTTTGTAATGATGTTTCCAGAAAAGTCCCAACATTCGAACGCCAAAAGGCAAAAAGGTAACGGACGAAAGATAAAAGTTATGTAAACTCTCACTCAAAAAATGCCTTCGATAAAGGTTTACGAGTGTATCGAAAATTCAGTTGCCAGTAGAATGTGTGAGTGAGTATAAGTTTTTCGGACTAACATTTTTAGTTCGTGCCACCAGTTGCTGAAATTTAAACAAAATTTAAACAAACCGTTGGGTTCAAATTTTTGCGCGACAACGGCAGCTAGAATAAATATTTTTTACCCCACTGGAAATAAAAATATAAAAATATCTGTGCTTGTAATTTCATAATATATATACCCCAAAACAAAACTTGTTAACGATTCCCGCCAAGCTTTTCGGCCGTGTGAAGTTGTGATACTAAACGCCAAGCTCTTTCACCAAGCTAATCCCACCGAGTAATAAATAGTTCGAAGGTTAAGTGAAATATGAAAATTGGAAAATTGCTTACTGCGCAATTTTCAATTATTTCATTTAACGTTTGAAGTCTTAGTCGGTGAGAGTACCTTGGGCGCAAGAGCTTGGCTTTTGATATCAGAACTTCACATACGGCCGAAAAGCTTGGCGGAAATTTTTAACAAATTTTGTTTTGGGGTGGGGAGATATCACATCTTTTTGGCCAAATTGATGAAATCCGGTTTTTTTTTCATAGCAATTATGAGATAGAAACACCAATTTAGTTTGCGGTTTCTGGTTTTTCCTGCCTTGTATTTTTGCATCCTGCCTTGTATTTTCGCATGCATGCTTAAAAAAAAAAAGGCTTGTTATTGTAACAAACTGTGCTTCTCTTCTGAATTTCCTTTAGTGTCCTTTAATTTCGACGACCACTACCATTTGGTCATCGAGTGGTTCAATTTTCTTATTGTTGTTTCAGACAACACGAGTCGGAGTTTGCCTATCAGTCTCGCGGTCACTCCGATGTCCGAGCTGGACACAGCGTCCGCCCTTTCGTCCCAATGGGTGATCATCACGGACCCCAGGAGACCTGCTTCCACATCCTTATCTTACCTGAGCAGTAGACGCAGCAGCCAGACCGTAAGTAGCGAATACCCCTAATAGTATATGGATCAACCCAAAAACCACACACGCACGCGCATTCGTGGTGTGATGTCATCGTAGTAGACAACCGCATGAATGATATACCGGTTCGTTGGTTGGATCGAAGAAGCATGGAGCTTGCCAACATGGAAATGTGAATTGTATTTTGAACGAATGAGACTTTCTGTAATGTAAAATAGCATGCGTCCGGTTTGTGCAAGCGTTTCCATGGAAACTAAAGAACAAGCAGATGACGTATGATAATATAGCCTAGAACGGTGCTCGTGTTTTGCTCGTAAATGCTCTTCGAATTGTTTTTCGTGTCCTGGGGCACTTTTATCATTGACCAGTCCACAGGAGAGCAGACTCTTTACAGTCGACACCATGCAGGGTAGAATATGTAGGTAATGCCAATCTTTCTCTGACAACGGTAAATATTAGTTTGGATGAAACTAATACCTGCTTTCAACGATTTACCGCCAGAGGACACTATCTTCCAGTAACCAGAAACGCAAAGCATCATGGAGATCGAACTATTTATTTAGCGTCACTAAAACAAATTGATCACGATAAGAAAGTAAGATATATCTCTTTAAAATATCATAAGTCAGATTTGAACATTAAAATCATTTAAGATATATCAGAACTGTCTGATATATCTTTATTTTTTTTTAAATCCAACATTCAATTTTAAAATGGATAGTAGTTCCAAGTGGAGCTAAGTATATATAACGCATGGTTTTCTGTTCTGAGAAGCGTGCTGAGCGGCCGCTCACGCTGCAGCTTCTTTTGTGGTACAGGTTTCTTGAAAGAATTGAATACGGTTTGAATCGAACACAGAATAAGTTCTTCAACTTCGGATGTTGCCCACGCACGAGTATTTCGTCTTTTCCCGAAGGATTGTCGCTGTGGTTACTATGGTAACGATGCTGCCATTTTTGTTTCAAGTTTCGCCTCCTACGAGCACTTGACACGTGCTGCCTTCTGGTGACGTTGATGGAAGCAGGTATTATTTTATAACATGTTTTCAGAAAAGCGTCACTACCTATTTAAAGTGGCACTATCACCGACTGAAATGCGAACGAAAATACCACGGCGTCATCAAGCGGCAGTGATATTGCTTACCTTCATAGCTTGCTCCCAGGTGCACGAGGACGAACCAAATTTTCACTCATTAATTAAGGAGGTCGTAGCGTGTTTGTTTCGTTAAAAAAATCCCATTGTGCATTCCTTCACTTGGTTCAAGCAAGTGCTAGATATTGTTAGATTCTATCTTCTTTCAATCGGTGATAGCGTCACTTTAATCTACCCTGGTCGACGCTTGGAATGTGAAGCAACGGCCGCCATTTTGTTTTCGGTCTTTTTGGCTATTTGCAAGGTCCTGTGCAAGTAGACTGTCGCATCGATGAAAGCTTCGATGTTGCAACTTATCTGTAGAGCACCTTGTAGGCAGAGTTGTATTACTGGCGCGAACGTACTGGGCGAACTCAAGAAAAACGTGTCGAATATAAAGTAGAAGCGTCGCAACGGAAACTCGTATCAACTACGTGGTGTAAATCGCCATGTTCCGTCGAACAAATCGTTTTAAATGGGCAGAAACGTTTATTTTAAGGGGTACAATTACAGGGTATGAGATTGTTTTTATTCCACGGTAATGTTAGAAAGTGAACGCAATTAGTGTTTAAAATGAGACGTGTCACTGTGAAGGAGGGGGGAGGGGGTGTTTAATTTGCGTAGTTAGTTATACAGACGTTTTATTTATTTTTTTGGGGGGGTGGGGTTTCGTTCCCTTGAATTGGAGTTCAAATTATAGTTCGTTTTACTCGACTGAACGGTCATCCGTTTTTATATTTGTTTACCTTCAAAGCTGCGAATTCCAAGGGGATTCGAGCTCTAATACGTTTTTCCTAAACGGCGAAGCCATTTTTTGTTCAGTGAATTTGTTTGCTTCCTTCGCTTTCTTTCCTTCGCTACCCGTCGAGCCACCTGACCCAAAACAAGTTTCAACGAATGAACAGATTCAGAATCAGGTTTATTAAGGAGCTGTAGCCCGAAGCGCCCTATAAAAACTAACTGAACCTAACCAACAATGACCGACAACATTGGTTTCCAACCAAACATGGTTGCATCTCACCTCCGATCGCGTGCGTTTCGCTTCCTTCTTGCACCAATGTTACATGTTGCAGCATTGTAACATTCTGACATTAACCTCTGCTTCCTAATTGGTCGGGCAGATGACCAGGAGTGGTTAACGCTCGTCAAACTTTTTGAACCTAATAGTCCTGGGGTAGATAACCCAGTTTGGGTTCGCGCTTCCTAAAAAAAAAAAAAAAAAAACGAATCTAATTGTCCTGTGGTGTCTCGCTCTCATGTCGATTGTGGCATGTCGAAGATCTTGGGTTTTTCGCTTGGATTTCTCCAGCTAAATTGTCCCTCTCGTTGTCTGCTCTCCCCCTCGGGATGATATTCTCTTTAGGTTAAAGCTCCTTAATAAATCAAATCAAATTAATTTTAGATTTCGTCGTTTACAGTGGGGTAGATAACCCGTTTGGATATGGCTCCCTTAAGTAAATCAACAACAACAACAACCACCTAACAAATCAAATTTCAAATCTATCTGCTTTGTAGGGCAGACGATCCTATCTGTCTACTGCTCCCTGCCCTTTTTCTGAAAATTCTTGTGTACTCACAAACTCTAATAAGCACTGCCTGCCGGCCTTGCTAATGAGATGCTTGTATGAGTTGCTTGGGTGAGGTTGTTGCTTTGACAACGTAGGTAGGAGCAAGGTTGGGATGTTGTTGGCATTTGAGATTCATAGTGTAAGACGAAGCGAAAGCTCCCATTTTAATACTGTGATAAGCCTGAATTTTAGTTCAAATTCAATTGAGTTCTTAGGAAGTATAGGTAAATACTCGACTACCGTAGTACGCGTTGCTATTGTGACTTGTACACAACCTGTGAACTAAACGGGCTTCGTAAGAATGCCCTTCTGAATTTCTTAAGATTCCACTGTGTCTGAGCAAAGAAATACAAAAATAAAAAAAATATTAATATATCGGCTTCTTAAAGGAGTTGTAGGCCTTGTACAACCAATCGTGATACAACATCAACGTAAAAATGGGGTAGTGAAAGAGTTACAATTCATCCTGGATAATAATCAATAAAAACTGACCGTCCTCGAATTGAGTTACGTTGCAACTTTTCAACTGCTTTCGTAAATTCTTGATAACAGGCTGTGAACTAAACGGGCTTTGCAAGAATGCCCTTCAGAATTTATTAAGATTCCACTGTGTATCAGTAGAGAAATAAAAAAATAAAAAAAAATATTAATATATTAGCTTCTTAAAGGAGTGGAAGCTGGCCTTGCACAACCAGACCTGATTCGTCATACAACACCAATGTGATGGTGGGGTAGTGAAACAGTTACAATTTGTCCTAATACTAATCAATAAAAACTAACGTCCTCGAATTGAGTTACGTTGTTAACTTGTCAATTGGTTTCGTAAATTATTGATGGAATGTACCGGATGTATCATCCTGAGAAGGGTATTCCCGGACGAATGAGCCGAACGAAAAAGTTATGTCGGGCCGATTGGCGAGCATGAAACGAGTAATCAACAAGAGGGTTACCTCAAGGTAATTTAGTCAAAAGTAATTTTAAAATGTGAGGACCGCCTTATCATTTATATGCAACTTTATACAGGGTAATCAAATTACCAATTAAATAGCGCTACTATGAGGGGTAGTCTAGGATATCAAGGAGGGGTCATCTAGGCCGAAACTAAGAAGGAGGGGTGGTGTGTGTGATACCACCCCACCACCCCCTAAAAAAAATGGAGTCGGAAAAAGGACTTAATTCTGGAAAACAAGAGGTGAACGTAACTACGAATACAGGCGAGTAAATATTATTTTAAAACAAGAATTTCATAAAAAAATACATAAACTGCTTGTGCAAAAAATCGCAACATTATTATTTTCATACACGAAACACAAAGCTCACTATTGGGCTAAAGTTACATTAGGCACATACTCGATATCCTTACGATATTGATTCCAAATGGCTCCAACACCTTCTTAAATACAGAGAAAGTTGGTTTCAGAGCGCGGAAATGTGTTAAAACGACTTAAAACAGTAGATTTGTAGCGCCACAATCCATACATCTATACGGTGTTTGCGTTCGCTCACAGGGCCGGCAGGGCACCTTATATTTTTTTTCGTAAACAGTTCCGATAGGCGGGTTGTTATTGTCAGTTTCGCGAGGTTTTGTGTGGTTTTGTTGTTATTGTCAGTTAGGTTAGGTTAGGTAAGTTTGGGGTTTGGCATTTCATACTGAGGTAGTTACCTAGTTGGGGTTTGGCATTTCATATTGGGGCAGCTAATTGGTTAGGTTATGATAATGATGATTTAACGAATTTCACTATTTGGGATCAACTCCCAGTGCCTTCCGTGAAAATTAAAGGTAGGTTTTTTTTTCTCTTTTTTCGAATATCGTGCCATTTGCGTAAAGGGAACATGGGAAGAAAACCGGTTCTCGTCCGATTTTTTTTAATGGACTAAGGATTACCTGCTGAGTAATGTTTTCCTCTTCCATTTTTGCGACAAACGCACCGTTTGGCCGTGGTGAAGGTCCAAAGTTAGCACCGCGCCGAGCCTGAAAGCAAGAAACTGGGCGAAAGTCCGGCGAGTGAAACGCCAAACCCCAACCAGTTCAATACCTCAAGTGAAATGCCGAAGCCGGTTCCTAACCTAACCGACAATAACAACAACACCACACGAAACTGACAATAACAACCCACCTATCTGAACTGTTTACAGGGAACAAAATTAATATGAGCTGGGAACATGGGAAGAAAACGGCCTCTCGTCCGTCAGCGCAAAGAATGCGGCTTTCATTAATTTCTGACGGCCAAACGAATCCTTTGCCCCAAAGCCTTTGCCTTTGTGTGGTGAGGTTGTTGGAGCATAATTGACGTTCGTCCTGTTTTTTTTTCGGTGAGGAGCCCTTATTCTTCCCATAAGCCGCGTAAAGTAAGCTTTTTCCCTCTATTGTTTATTTTACTATCAAAAGTGATCGTGGAATGAATTTATAATTCTGCCTTTATTGTGTAGCGCTGCCCTTGCCTTCTAAATCCGTTAGCTACACACCTATTATGCACTATCCCGTTATCTCACACATTTGTAGAATTCATACCACAAAAACGGTTACACTAAATAATCGATTATACAATAATTACCTGATTAGCAGGAGCCACTTAACTCCCCTGCTGCCAATACGCATACAATTGGGACAGCCTTGCCGACGAACCGTAAAGTAGCCACCATTTTTTTTTCAGTGGTTCGCCAATAGCCCAACAACAGATAGAATTCCGTTTTCCGTGCATGTTGTCAAAACCTGAAATAAGCTGGGCCAGTTCCAGTTCAACCTTTTTTTCATACAGAAACATAATTGGCAAATTTTTAGTCAAGGACCTACAACCATTCATATGCAAGCAATTTAACCACAAACTCTTCAATAACAACTCCTACAATTTGCTGGTACGTCTTCTAATCAAATCATGATAAATCGACTAATATTTCAGTCACTTCCTGTCAGACGCTAAAGGTGATAGGCATGACCCGTGCAAATAAACGACTGGAGTGGGACGTGACGTCATTTAACAATAGCTCACGATGCAAGCCCCTTTTTCTCCCCGACTGTATTTCAATAACTGCTTTATGCCTAATGTGCATAAGCAGTTTAAAAAGGCCTCAAATTATCGGTTTGATTCGCAAAATTCAGTTTAACACCCTCGCCCCACAATATTTTGCGTTCGAGCTGCCCCTGTATACAGGAGGATGGTCATTTTTATAAGGGGGGGGGGGGGCAACGGAGGTCAAAAAGCAAGGAGCGCAAACTCGCAAGTCATAACACGTTGAACACCGATTCTTTTTCAACGTCACCAGTGTGTCGGCATACATGGCAGTGAATTCCCTTCTGCTCATTAGCTACGCGTAGTCCGTTTCGCTGCCCCTTCATCTGGACAGTAAGGCTTTCCGGCACCACACGGATGTGAAGAGGCAGCTTTCCTTCAGCCTGAGCTTTAGTGATTTAAGCTTAATCCATCGGCCAGACTCGGAGGCTGGCTTTTATTTCGCATCGTCATTCGACTAAAAGCCTACCCCTGACCTCTATGTCATATCTGGAAGGGAAAGCGGCAGGCCTCAAATTACTGCAATATGGTGCTAGACAAAAAGGCGAATGCGGCGTAAAAGTGGATTCTTCCTCGTCATTTAGTGTTTTTCCTACTGAATATTTCCTTTTTGTATCCTCATATGTTACAATTTCGCATTTTTTCTTTTTTTTATATTGTATCGAAAATACCGTAAATTCAGCAAATTTACTTTGGTTGAAGTTGATGTTACAGACAATCACTTACGCAGAACCAAAAATCGTCCAAGTTCCACTATTCAAACTTGCAAATTTTTGACTATCTCTACCGATAGGTTTCTTCAGGCAAGAGTCATGTGGAAAGTTCGTTGGTGGTTGTTGTCCAAGTCTCTTGACTCTTGCCTGAAAAAGCCTATCAGTAGAGATAGTCGAAAATTTGCAAGTTTAAATAGTGGAACTTGGACGATTTTTGGTATTGCGTAAGTGATTGTAATATTTTTATATTTATCTCAGTTAAAATAATAATATCCATTTTATGTTTCCTTTTATTACTAAAAGTTGCAATTTCTCCCAATTTTTTTCTCACACTTCTTAAACTTGCGTGTATCACTTTGGTATCTTGCACATCACAGTTCTTTTTTCTTTTTACAAATAAATTTCTCAATTGATCAAAATCAGTATAGATATTGTTTATGACTTCAGTCTTGCATGATACTTACTTAACACATGGTACCTATATTAATAATAATTTATTTTAATTTTTAAATGATAGTAATACTCATAAATTTAATTTTTCAAAACAGCACAAGGCTCATGCAGTCTGTATGTGCACGTGTCTCTCTTTTTTACATCCTTAAATGAAAAAAAAAAAAGAATTTGTTAAAACAGTTGTAAATAAGATTCAATGAGCAATAATTTAAATGCATAGTTAAAGATTTAAATTTTACACAGTTGTGTAAAAGTTGTATGTATAAGGTTATACCCTTTAAAATTTACTATTAATAATAATAACTACAACTACTCAAAATAATACTGCATTTTTGCAACTACGACTAATAATTCATTTCTAAAATAAAAAACACAAAATGTTGTTGCAAAAATAAATGCACATACTATTAAAAACTGCGGTTATCCATTTAAAATTATAAATGTAACAACAATAACAATAATCTTAACCAGAGAAGTGGTAAGGATCTAGTAGGGTGAAACCTATTACACTAGTCTGTATCATTATTAGGTAAAATTCCGGCCTCTGCAAGAATTTTCGAAGGCAAATTTCACTCAACACAAACTTAAAGCGATCGGCTTGCTCGTACTGCCTCCTCGGGCAGAGATTTCCAATCGTGGACGACTCTCACGGCGAAGAAATGCATTCTCCAATCCAACCTCCACGCTTGGGCAGCAAATTTGAGCGAGTGGCCTCTAGTAGCCTTTCAAGAGCTTACGTCAAAAAATAGCTTGTCTACTGGCTGAAAACCCTGGTCAACTTAAAGGTCAAAAGAAGATCGATTCGAATCCTACGTAATTCCAGGAAATCCGCCCTACATGACGTAATCTCATGTAATGTGAGAGGGAGTTTTTTTTTGTGTGAACTTTCGTCGGACAGACTCAATCCTGTCGATATCTCACAGGAGAGATGGAGACCATACTATAGGCACGCATATTCCAGGAATGGCCTCACCAATATTTTGAAAGCACACACTTTAGTTTTTACATTACCGGAAGCACGCTCCGGTCAAAACAATTGCCAACCTCCAAAATGCTTTAGCGATGATCAAGTTGCATTGAATGGATGGTTTTAGACTTGCGGTTAAACAAACACCCAAGTCATTTATTTCGAAAACGTCAGGGAGTGGCTGTTGGTCTTTTAGCTGATATTGGAGAGAAAAGGTTTGGTGACCGACATGGAATGCCCGGCACTTGTTAATGGAGAATGGCAACTGCTAATTGTTCTTCTCTGAGACGTAGTCAATCGCGTCACTCAGAGACAACAAGTCGGTATCTGGGTCACAGGCACACCCAACTTCAAGTCATCGGCAAACTTAAACTTGTAGGCGGTCGATGGATTACTGTTTAGATCACAAATAGATGCAAATAGCAGTGGTCCCAGCACTGACCCTTGAGGCACACCAATAATAATATAAAGTCTAATATGAGAGTTCAGCCTAACCTATGACAGCAGTTGTTGGGTGTTGCCTGCAGCATCGCCTAAAGTTGTGAAGTGATTGAAATTGAAATTATCGTATAAAAACACACATACTGCAAAGTTCTGAGCTGACCTTTAAAATACCTTTAAAGAGGTATTTTAAAAACGAAGAAACTGAGCCAATATGGTGAACAGGTAAGAACGATGAGAAAGCAACAATTTTGACGAAACAGTTCACGTGCCATCATGAGCTAACTCCACACTATTTTAATTGCTGTTAAACTACCATATGAATTCACGTCAGTGTACAACAAGGTAATGTTAGGAGATGTCGGAGTTCCAGACCGCTGACCTTAGCCAAACATCCAAACATAGGCTACCACGAAGTTACAGCAACGGAAATTAACTGTAGCAAAAAAAAAAAAAACGGAAATTAGCATAGTGTCTTAGTTCACTGGAGGCCCATTACAAAGACCGGGTTCATTCCCGGGCTTACAGTACGTGAACTTTTTCGTCGTCATAATTGCTGCTCACTTGTCATTCTTCGCTGTTCGCGATGTTGGCTTCATTCTCGATGAAGTCTCTAACTAGCTGTAGTTTTGCCGTGCTCCCAGCCGAAGCCATGGCACCAGAACGAAAGAGGAACAATTTTGCTAGGTAAATCCCATCGGATATTCCTAGGTACTTTTACATGCCACAATCGACATGAGTACAAGACATCACAGGGCCCTTCTCGTCCCGAAAGTGCCAGGGGTGGCTGAAGCCGGACTCGAACCCGGAACTTCTGACACATTAGACGGTCATGCTAACCATCAGGCCACCTTGCCCCATATTGGCCCCATTGGGTTTCTTCGTTTATTACTAATATTTATGCAGCTAATTTTCGTTTCTTTAACTTTTGAAGAAGGGGAACATGTGAGGTTGCGCTTCGTGCCTGATGCAGTGTACTGTTGATCACTCATTTGACATTACCAAGCAACAGCGCATTGTAGGACGGAGTGTTATTTGCTGCCGTTCAGGCAAGATGTTTTTCATGCAATGTACCGTCATCACCAAATCATCCAAAAATCCGGCAGCCTTCATCCTTAAAACTGCTGGCTATCCTCCATCCAAATTCATGAGCAAACTTAGTTCTATAAACTAATGCCTTTGCCGTTCGAACTAAAATCACACAGAAAATCCAGCCATTATAAAATTCTTTTTGACGTGGATTGTGTAGGACAATGAGTTTCTCGAGTTGGGCTCTAAATCACGCCGATCGTACGGTCGATTAGAGCCGCAGTACCGTCCAACACTCTTCGTTCCTACGGGCCTCACTCTTTATAAACTCCTGTTACCAGTGAAATGTTTGTAAACCTTAGCGGAATTTGTGTGGTGTTCTGTTGTATTCCAGCCGTTTTCATCAGTGCCACTTTCTTCGTTGCGGTTTAGCTATACACAGTTGGTGCGGCAATACACAGCAGATTATTTGCAGCAATGCAAGAGCGTAAAAAGCACAGTGTGGGAGCTACGCGGTATTCTTGTTTGATGTTGCTGCGACTTCAGTCTCCAGTTTTAAACGTTAAGTTTGAATTTTAAGCAAGAAATTTTATTTTGTTATCGAGAAAAAGAAGTTTTTTTTAAATATAAAATTTTTATTTTTGAACTTGTTACTTGATTTTATTTTAGGAAAAAAATGTAAGGTGTCTTCAGTGAAGCCCTCGTAGCAGCGTCGTTGTAAAATCATACTAAATCTCAAATCCGACACTAAATAACACTTCGTTTACAGTCGAACAAAACCTCTGTGCACGTCTCTAAGTGTAAAAATACCAACAGCAACTGTAGTTAGTGAGTGACAGAGAGCTCGTTTAGTTTAGTTAGATTAGTTATAGTTTAGTTAGATTAGTTAGTTTAGTTAGTAGCTTAGTGGACCGGCTGGCTGCTGAGATGACAAACGATTGTTGCCTTGGAAACGTAGTTGGAAAGTGACGTCGCTTCCGGTCCACAACTCCATCCTCTTCCGGTGTCTGTCTATTTATCGTCATTTTGTGTTTTCTGCTACAAATCTCTCTTAAAGTGAGCTCAGTCTTTTTATCGTCAGCTCAATTCCGCCACCCATTTCGAAGATGCCTTCAGCAAAGCCGGGGGATTTCATAACTACCAGCTGCGTGTTCTGCTCATGCTCTGCCTCACGTCACTCTACTGCGGTCCGCCCATGTTCATCTGGCATTTCCTCAAACCCGTCCCAAAACACAGGTAAGCCAGTAAAATAAATTAATTTGTGGGTAGACGAAACTGTAAAAAGATGTCATGTAGCTGGGAGGTTTGCTTAGTGCTCAGCTGGCCTTGACTCAACATTTCTCATTGCGAGGCCGTATGACGTCACTTCCTTCTTCTTGCTGGCGAAAATGGCGCCAACTTTGCTGTTGAGTTTTGTTTGGGAAACGAATCTGCTGCAATCTTTTATCTTTTGATGTCATCAAAAATGTAAGTGTAAATTGGAGAATAAACCAGCCAGAAAACGTGAGTCTGCAAGAGGTTTTGTCTGTGACAAGGAATATGACAAAATCATGAAGCAGCCCTCCCAGCTACATGACAAAGAAAGCCAAAATTCCTGTAGGTCACTGCCCTAGAGGACAAGTCAAAACACAATCTAATTTTGGCCAGTACATTTCCGACTTGGTCACAATAAAATAGGGATGGGTTGATAACTGAAACCGAAACTGAATGGTCGGTTTTTACTGGAAGCCGAGACCGATTTGAATTTTGTGACGGTTTTACGTACGGTGTTAAATTCGAAAAATCAAAGATCGATTTGTTTTTTTAACTTTTTTAAGTAATTGTCATTTTTCTATATATAAATGGCAGGAAAGCTCCTAGTCATGGAAAAGAAAACAGTGCACTGACAATAGTGGAAAATGATGCCGCAGCCAGGCCCATGGTCAATAACGCTGCTGAAAGTGAAAACAGGAGGAAGCTAGGAATACTACTGTTACTAAAAAAAAAAAAAACTAGAAAAATCTGGAAGGCGGCAAAAACCGATAACGAAACCGAAACTGCGGTTTTTTGTCGGCATGTAAAACCGAAACCGAAACTGAGGTCAAAAAAATGAAACCGACCCATCCCTACAATAAAAGCCATTAGAACGTTAAAAACAGGATCAGCATAGTACTGCTGGTATTACCAAACCCGCCGTCTAGATTTTACTTTCAATATGGCGGGTCTGGTAATACCAGCAGCACTGTGCTGACCCCGTTTTAAATGGGTTTTTTTTTTTAATCTTTTAATGGTTTTTATTGTGACCAACACCGGCAATATATTGATCGAAAATTAAGTAGCGGTTTGACTTGTCCTTGTGGGTTTTGACCTGTCAGAAGATTTCTTTTGTTTTTACAGTTAAGACAAATAATTGAGCTACAATAAATAGTTGTAGTTGAGTCTTGGACTAAACAGTAATGGACATCTCTCTCTAGTGCAATTCACGATTGCATCACCCGGAAGCAGTAAACAAACGAGCCAACCAAACACTTTGGATAGAATAGATATGACTTAGCCGTCCTATGATAATAATGGAGCAAGAACTACATTTGAACACTTTTCTAAACTCTTAGGACAGTTCAGCACTGTTGCTGTAGCTTATCAAATTCATGTTTTTACACGTGCTGATTTTCCTGATCCCTCATCAAGACACCAGTGTTGAACATCGGACCATTTCAAGCCTTTCAAGGCTGTATTTCCGCTGAATCCACAGTTTAAGGACGTTGGACCAGCTGACATTGGATAGACTAGATAGGACGGACGTTGATACTATCTTTGAATCCTAGCATGTGTCTAGTTATTTATGTACTTCGCGTCAAGTCCTCGAAACAGAATGTGTCTATCCATCTGTCAAGTTACTGGAAATACTGGAAAACATTGCCCAGATAGTACTAGAAAATATCTGAAAAGTAAACTCTTGTACTGGAATTAAGGAAAGCACTTTTTGACTGGATTAAGTCGACATATGACTGTTGGTTATTCTTCTTGTGCTATTCTTAGTGGCCAGCTTCTTCGCTTTAGCCAACAAAACGAATGCATAGAGGGTACCCTATACTACTGGAGTTGAATAATAATACCAGAACGCATGTGAGAGGGATGTCCATTAGTATTCGTCCAACATGAAATCTACGCCCTCAATATTTATAAGGCACGTCTTATCGTTACCTTTCATCTATCAGCCGGCAAAAAAAAAACCACAGCTACTGACCAGTTATAAGTGATCACATTAATCTCACACCGGCTTTTATTAGTGAGTCTTGGTCATACCATGCAAAGCCTCTGACAAACTAACTGTGTGCCTTTAATTATGTTCTCGCTTTGATTTTTAAATTCGCCATTCAGGGATGGTGTCATAAGTCTTCCCTTCCTCCTCGTGCGTTACTTTTACTGATGTGACGTTTCTGATGTGAATTTCTAGCCTAGTTTTACTATTTACCACACTTTTGATCGTTTAACTGTTAATTCGTGTAAATGATTTTCGGGAAGACTGTTTTGGTGTGTCTTAATTATTAAATAAGTACTCGTTGGATAACTTATCTGCACTACTGAACAACCAGTTGTGTCGTCTGTTTTAACCACAACTGTTCTTAAATACCGTGGAAAGTTATTCTTTGTTTGCTTAACAAAGTAATTCTTCGAACTTTGTCGTAAATCATTACAGTTTTCATGTAACCACCGAGTTCTCTGTGGAAACCAGTGTTTTACTTTTACCAGAATTTTTAATTATTACTGGTGCGTTTTGCAGACATTTTGCGACTCGTGGTAATTATGCACAAATTTAGTAATTGAATATGAACAAAACATCATAAATGAAGCGCATTATATTTTCATACTGAATTAATTATGCTGTATGTTCTTGCCGAACTTTTCTCGAAACTGTTTCAAATGACTTAATAATGAAGTGTTAATGCTTTGAACAGAAACACTGGCGCAGTTACAAGTGATGACATGGATTCGTCTAACTGGTTGCTTGTACGCTAGGGTTCGCTGCAGCACTCAGCTGTTTCCACGGGCGTTTTGTTTGTAAAATTGTTTCGGGCACACGTTTGAGTTTTTCATATTATGTTGTCTTAAATAAGATATCTGTTGGAATTCACAACGAAACACTCAATACCACAACCACGAAAAACACCAATTATGCAAATTTTCGACAATTATTGTGGTGGTGGATGATAAACTTCTCCGAGCTGTCTTCTTTAGGCCTTTGGTTGGGTAATTTGGTTCTTTGGTTTACATTCGGCATTTTGTTATTGACATTCAAAACACGCAGCCGCGGCGGCCTCCAATATCGGTCAGGCTGTCTCCACTCCCTCGCGAGGCTGGCGTGGAGGTTTGCTTTAACAAGGTACTGAATTCCGGGAGTGGAGGGGGCTTGGGTGTTCATTAAGCTGTATTTCTCCTTCAGGTGTGCTTAATGAACATACAAGCCCCCTCCACTCCCGGAATCCAGTACCTTGTTAAAGCAAACCTCCACACCAGCCTCACGAGGGAGTGGAGACGGCCTGACCGATATAGAAGGCCGCCGCACCCGTGTCTTTTGAATGTTATCAACAAAGTGCCGGATGAAAACCAAAGAACCAAATTACCACAAGCAAAAGCTTAAAAGAAAGACAGTTCGGAGAAGTTTATCATCCACCTCCACAATAACTGTCGACAATTTTCGAAATTGATGTTTTTCGTGGTTGTGATACTGAGTGTTTCGTTGTTGTGAATTCCAACAGTTATCTTATTTAAGACAACAGAACATGAAAAACTCAAACTTGCGCTCGAAACAATTTTGCAAACAAGGCGCCCGTCAAAACAGCTGAGTGCTGCAGCAAACCATATATAGTGTGCAAGCAACCAGTTAGACGAAGCCATATCATCACTTGTAACTGCAGTAGTGTTTATGTTCAAAGTATTAACACTTCATTATTAAGTCATTTGAAATGGATTCGAGAAAAGTTTCGGAAAGAACATACGACATAACTAATTCAGTATGAAAATATAATGCGGTTTATTTAACCTTCAAATACTTTAAATTTGTGCATAATTACCACGAGTCGCAGTGGAGTAAGTGGAATTCTGTTTACGAAACGCACAATTGATAATTCAAAATTCTGGTAAAAGTAAAACATTGGTTTCAACAGAAAACGCAGTGGTTACATAAAGACTGTAATGATTTACGGCAAAGATCGAAGAAATACTTTTTTAGGCAGACAAAGAATAACTTTCCATGGTATTTGAGAACAGTTGTAGTTAAAACAGACGACGCAACTGGATGTCCAGTAATACAGACATAGTAATTAAGTTATCCAACGAGTACTTATTTAATAATTAATACACACCAAAAAGTCTTTCCGAAAATCATTTCTATGAATTAATAGTGTGGTAAAAGTGTGGTAAATATTAAACTAGGCTAGAAAGTCACCAAAGAACCAAATTACCCCCATACAAAACCCTAAAGAATACAGCTGGGAGAAGTTTATCATCCACCTCCGCAATAATTCTCGAAAATTTGCGAAATTGGTGTTTTTCGTGGTTGTGAGATTGAGTGTTTCGTTGTTGTACAGTTCCGGCAGAAAGTAAGTTTACAAACGCAATGTCGTTATAGCGAGAGAAAAAAAGGCATTGTTACATCATGGCATTGTTGAACCCAAGCGAATGTCGTGGAGTGGTTAACGCTCGTTAAACCCTTTGAAACCCTTTGAATATCGTGCATCAGCAGACACCAAAGCACGTGCATGCCTTTGTTGACGCTTGTCTCACAATAACAATAATTCTGGGTTTTGTAAATTATTTACTTTCTGCCAGAACTGTACATTTTTCCGTTTTTTCAGTCTCTCATAGTATAATGTGTTATGAAGGTTTTAAAGATAACTGTTATATTTAACCGTACTGAAGGAACTCAATGTTGAAACACAGAACCCTACTCTAGCTATAGTAGCAGTATAGCTGTGAGTTAAGAAAAAGTGACGTCATATGTCGAGCGAAATTGGCTTCGAAACAACACAAACGTGAAGGACCTTTACCAACCCGATACCTTCGTACTATTATTCATTTCTTCACATAAGAATCGTTAGGTCTTGGCATGTGACATAATAACTTCTCATCTCGAGTTGGGAGAAACGGGGTGGTTTGTTAAGTCACAGCTCTTTACTCTAAATTTGATATAAATGTAGTTTGTGGAATTAAATATGGTTTGTGAATTTGTTAGAATGGAGCCATGAGTTATCGTCAATGAGCCATGAGCTATCGTCAATGACTTATCGTCAATGAGCACAACTAGAACTGTATTTAGATTTAATATTTTGCGCAGCTGTTGCATGATATTTTATAATAGGCTGCCTGTGACAAATTACATATTTTGTTTTTAATTCAAGAAAAAGAAAAGTGCATATTAGTAACTGTATTGTCACCATTACTTCAGCATTTTAACCTACAATCTTGGTGTGACCCAATTTCTTGTGCTGTTATTATTCTTGAATTTCAGATCCAATTGCCACTTTCTTGTGTTAAGTTATTTCTGAACTAACTTACTAGCATTTCAGATTCTGTTCTTACTTTCTTGCACTTTTATTATTCTTGCACTTCAAGTTATATGCTTGTTCAATATGTTCTTATTTACTTGCATTTCATTTTCTGTTCTAATTTTCTTATGCTTTTGTTACGCATTTCAAACTCTTTTCCTTCTTGCTTGTCCTTTTATTAATTTTTACTTCAAATTCTGTCCTCAGTGTCTTGGGCTTTTATTACTCTTGCCCTTCGAGTTCGGTGCTTCCTTTCTTGCACTTCAAATT
>JAHWFP010061584.1:0-19193 GCA_023313725.1 Lithobius niger
ATCTAGCTTAATTTTAGACGATTGCCTGTACATATAGCATTCAAATTACGCTTCAGGCAGTAAACTAAACAACTGAACAAACCATGCTCGCCGATCTTGGTTCCTGAGGGTAAGTGGGTTGGCCCACGAATCAACTATCGATCAATCAGAAACGATATAGAAACAAGGGAAGGGGAGGGGGGCGTTGCATTTATTTGCATTAATTCGCTGTGTCAGGTGGACGAGTTTATGTTGCTTTCGGTATATTACAGTTCCATAAATAAGTTTCAGGAAATCATGATTAAAGCTTCAACAAATCTTAACAGCAAGTTCGTAAATAATAAACTCCTGGTTGCTGTTCAAAATAATACTGCCTTGTAGTTTATTGCTGTCACGTGAATGAGAGTGGACAGGGCCCCCCACATCAAAGTAAGGGTCCGGGACTAACTGCAACAGCGGGCCCCCCTCCCCCGACTGAAATCGTAAAAAGGTTACACTATGTTATAATATTCGGCGGCCACTATTTTGCTTAATGAGTTGGTTCATTCATTAATCCGGGCTGCTTACGTTTGAAGACTTGTCTGCCTGACAGGCTGACAGACTTGCACTACAGTGCTCCTCCTCCATGCTCGTTGCCATTCGATTGGAGTTGTTGGGAGTATAAAAAAATTCACAATATGCACAAGTCAACTACATTACTCATAGTCATCAAAACTCGCAACTGCAAAAAACAAGTTTGGGGGGCCGTGCGGGCCACTTGAGTGACCGGGCCTAGGTACAGTGTGTCCACCTGACCCCCCCCCCCCCTGTTGTGGGGGCCCTGAGAGTGGATACCATTAAAAATCGTTCTAGTGACGATTATGGGTTAAAAATGTTTCTAATTCATGAAGTGTAGAAGAAACGAGTTACTTTTGCTTGATCCAACCAAGTTGGAGCGTGTTTTGCTCAGAAAATCACTGAACAAAAAACAAACAATATCTTTCTAGCTCTCTTAATACAGATGCAAACAGATTTACGTTACCTGTATTTATTTAACTCTTGTTGATTCGTCGGTTTTCCGTCCTGTTTAATCTCTCTTAATGGATTTGAATACTTGGTTTAATATCCAGTTTTTTTGCTTTTATTTGTAAAAGCTTCGAAGCCCACCACCCACATGTAATCTGGTAAAATTACTATAAAACTTTGGAGCTTAATGATAATGTCGTCTCTCACCAAATTTTCTTGGTTTCTGGTTTGAAAGGTCGTGCAGGTACGTTTTTTGTTGTTTTTTTTTACTTCTAATAGTTTCTCATTTTTTCTTTTATTTGGAAAACGTTTGATGATTATTACGAAATTCCGTAATTGCTTATTATTTAACATATTTGTCTTATTATAAAGATGAGATGCTGATTGACACTGTCTATTACAAAAAAATGGATCTTTATCACTTTATTTTGTATTTTTCGTAACCTATTGATTTCTTTTAGTTTGTCTCCTACATACATTTCCATAGCATATAGTAAGGAAGTTTTAATCCATGCTTCACACACAAAAGTTTGATTTCCATGAAACACTTGTTTTCAAGTAATAAAATTGTTACTGGTTTGCAATAGATAACACAAAATGATTATTTTCAAGTCCTGGCATATACGTTCGGCAGCATCATGCGGAACAGCTTTAAAAATCACTTGCATCAAAAGTTCAGGCCGAATTAAGCCCATATTTTAATAAGCTCATATTTTAAATTCGAATTTGTAACTATGTGGACTTTTTCCGTATTAAGCTTTGTTTCTTTTTTTATTGTTACAGTGCCCCGAAGTGGAGAAGAAACACCAACTGCTGCATCAGTTGGTGAGTTACAGTAAGGCGGTAGCGAAGCTATAAGCTAATTCATATTACAAGTTCGTACTGGTATTGGCCCTGCCGAGTCGTTACGAAATGGTCAACAATGCGATTGCAGAAGTCACTGGATAGCCTGTTTCGTCAGTAGCAGAATTAGTTAGCTTAGTGTCGTGAATTAAAACGGTTACTCATTTAAGCAAATTAATCCCGACGCCGTGTGCTGAGATTCAGGAACTGACGACAAGACAACCTGAGAGTTGCTCCAACACAGTCGACAGGTGCAACTCCACTTAGGCTAGACCCAACAACTAGCGAGCCTAGCGAGTACACAGCTGCTAAAGGTGAACATTTGAACAAGCTATCTGGCGAGCGTCTACTGAGCCTACGGTCTTCCTCCCTATATAGCTGTGTTGACTAGCCGAGCGCTTCGACGAATCGTAACGAAGCTGCGATGAAGTGTTGGACTGGGTCACATGACATAAATTGTCCCAGCGTGACCCAGTATGAACCAATCTAACCCATTTTGCTGCAAAGTGAGTTGGGATTCCCCTTCAGCTAGTCAAATCAGGGGGTAGTAACTCTCACAGTCGCAACACGACGTCACAGAAGAGTTATTAGCGCAAATAGCCCTCGCCGTTTGACCAAGGACAGCAGAAACACAGACAGCGTGCTGCTGGTAATCGTAGCTTAATCCAGTACACAGTGGAGTTAAGAGATACCGGAAAATAAACACGCACTGTCGCAAACTGCCAAAACAATTCGTGGTAGTTTTTACAAACCATATATGGCTCATGTTAGCTAACACAATTTACCTTCACAAAATTCGCTCTCCCCCGTCTCCTTAGTGTTGTTTACTGGCCATTATTAAGCTGCGTGATTGCGTGATTGCGTACAGTGGCTCTTTAGTACACAGGACAACTTTTTTCTACACACACAGAACTTTTATGAAACCGGAAGAATATGGCCACTGGCCCGGGCGTAGTTTACCATATATCGTCCTAGGTTATAGTGTGTCTTTAATGGGATGTTGGAACGCCGAAGTTCCGGTTTCATGAAAGTTTTCTGTGTGAAGAAAAAAGTTGTTGTGTGTCCCAACGAGCCACCGTAGTAACAACACGCGTTTCTTTAGTCCTGCCCTCGTGCGTATAACGCCTCCGAATGTTGCTTTCCGTACGAATATGCTCGTCTCATAACGAACGAAGTGAGTCTATTACTCTAAGGTCAAATTACCCTTGATTAAAGTTCTCAACACAACAGAACGGAATACTCGCGTATTGTAGCAACTCTCGATTGGCCAAAAAATTGTGATCTTCAGTTAGAACTCGGCAGTTGTAAACGTAAGATCAACTATTTCGATTTACATGCATCTTTCACGGTTTTTATGGAAACCGAAAGAAACTTCTGTTAGCTTTTTCTCAAATAACCGGGTTCGAAACCGAATTTCTATTAACAGCATAAGGGCGCGTTTAGGCAACAACTTGCATTCTCGCAGCTAGAGGCTAGAAACCGTCTGAAATTCCAACTTGGCGGCGGTTTTAGCTCTGTCGACTCGCTACGAAATCAGTGAATAATGTAAGTTTAGAAACGACTGGAAACTCGTTTCGTCACAAAGTGTCACGGGATTATTGGATTGCAAGCATTTCCTGAAACGATGTTGGATTTAGCTAATCCGGGTAGTCTTGTTACCTTGGCAACGACATCTTTGCCGTCGCGATTAAATTCTAGCTGCGCGAGAATGCAAAAACGAGTCGTTGCATAAACGCGCCCGAACCCTTCCCAGAATATATACCATAGGTGCCGACTACCGACAAGGTTTGTATAGACTTGAATCCCTTGAGGAGTCCGAAAGTTTAAAAAAAGGCGATCAAGTCATTAGGTCAGACTGGATCACTGTGTGAAACTGAGACACTCTGGGTCAGACTGGTTCACTGGGTTAGGCCAGTGGGTCACTGGGAGACGAAATATGCGACCTAGTCCAATTCTGCTACGATGATGCTGCAGACAACGCGGTGGGGGAAGAACAAACCCAACGCATGTTCGTTCACTTGAGCGGTTTTACACTCTGGTTTAGAAAAATTGCGCAGCGAGAGAAAAGTACAAATCGGGGTCATGAAGTGGCAAGCCTACTATATGCACAGAACGGGATGTATGCTATCTTCTTTCCTCATTCAAAACGAATGTGCCATCGCGTGAATGGAGTCGAGTCCATGAGGAGTAAGGGCTGGCTGGCTGGACTGCGAGATCACTTGACCGTCCGTCTATCCATGTATCGTGGTTAGTTAGCTGCCTGGCCCCGTAAAATTGGATCTACACGACTGTGACAATTTTTTTTTTTGGGGGGGGGGGGGGGAATTAACGAAAACTGGGGAGCTCGGTATTCAATTATTATAATAAACTGTCAGCTGTATGTGCTACACTTCAGGAGAACATCCCAAAAAGCAAGCTTTTCCACTTTTGAGCCTACACTGTGAATTTTTTAAGGCTGGCTTGTTTGTTGTCGCTAGTGAAATTGCGTAAGTACCCATAAATCTTTCTTTGCTTGTCTCCTCATGAATGAAAAAAATACTAAAACATAGCGATCTAGTTGAAAGACTTCATTGAACAAAAAATCCCTAGAATCACTGAAACTAGAAATCCATGTAAGGTGTGTTTCTATAACAGATTTTAATCGACAGTTTGTTCGTGGTGTTCGACTCTTAATTCGCTTGCACTTTGTGTTAGTACCTGTATTACATGTCTTTTTTTTTTTTTACTGATTTTAAGGATTTTTTAATGCAGTCTTACAACCCTGCGGCATCCTGCACTTTAACATTTCATTTTAGCATTAAAATTCACTGTTTTTTTTAACCAGTACATTAAGGTGCAAACCTGTTATTGCTGCTTTTAATGTTGCAAACCTGTTGCTTTACAGCAATGCAGTCACCATCAAATTCAATAATCACCAACGCACGTTAAAATAGATCACACACTTGTATGATTCAGCAAGGCGCGATATTTCGGACTATGGACACAATATAGAAACCTTTCCATCTCATCTGGCATGTCTTTACAAGCAAGGCAAGCCTCCATCAATTTATAAATTCAATGGGTCGACTCACGCTTGCAAACATAATGATCCAATTTACTTTCTCCTTCAGCATTATATACAACAAGAATTGTTTACAACGTGACATCGATCAACTTGAATTTGCCTTACAATACGACAAAGAGCATCTCTGCCGCTTGTAGCTACCTTCTGCGAGTGTCTCTGTTCTTTTCTTTTATAGCAAGCTTCCCGCCAAAAACCAAGTTATAAAGTTGCTAAGAATGGAACTTCAGTCTTCGTGGAAAGTTGTTGCTTCTTACAGTGTTCGAAGGTTGGCAAATGTATCACAAAAGTTCCTTCTTGTCGAACGGGGTAATGACCCATAATTGCAGATAACTAATTAATAACTGTCATTACGTGTTCGAATGGAACGATACGGCCAAACTTTACAAATTGTTGGCCGTGGCTTAGTTTCAATTGCTTTTTGTTTTTCGAAAAAAATATTTTATGAATTGGCCACTGCTGGCAGGTGGAGAAGATGGCGGCGTAGTACAGCTCCCAACAAAACTTAAGGGAGAGCACAGATTGTGGAACCAACTCCGTTTGGAAGTGATTGTGCATGGATGCAAATCCATGTGGTCCTGACCTATAGTGTCAGTTAGTATCAAAGTGAAATCGTAACACGCTTGCCGGCCTTGCTCATGCTGTTGGCCTGCTGTAGCCATACATACAACAACATAAACATTTGTAATCATATATAAGTGATGTGGCCCTTAGTCCATACGGAACAGTTCCTGGTCGAAGAATTTTTACATTAAATAAATGTGTGTGGGCGTTGTTCCGTCGGTCGTATTCTGTGTGGAGCTCAATCAGTACGGGGTTATGAGTTGTGGCACTTATCAAATTCTCCTAAAAATATCTATAATTCACGTGAGAATGCAGGAAATCCATCCAATAGGGCGAGCTCTAGGCTTGACAGAAAAATGTACTAAACGTCTAAAAAAATGTCTAAATAATGTATCATGAAGAACAATTTTTCATTGTTGCGTGTAATATGTAAAAATTGACGGAAATTTTTTATAAACTTTAATAATCATGTTCGATTTCAGCATTGCAGTTTCTTTTAGAAAAACAGGTCTCGGATTGTAACAAAGATGACAGGCAAAAAGGTGTCACGATGCTATTTCTTAGCAAAGGAGTGTCGGTTAATAAGTGAACTCGCAGCACCAGTTATACCTCAGTACTTAAGACTCTTAATGAAAAAAATTATTTGAACATCCACTGATATCACGCACTCGCGATATTACCAGTGGATATAAACAGTATTTAACCGTATTACTACCAACAAAGAGTAAAGCAACACACCATCTATTACGTCCGCGGCCCTTCTTGAGTTCTCCGCAGAAAGACCACAGATAATCGATTGTATGTTTTTGATAGCAGAGTGCCTTGGTGATATCCAAGATGGTTACAAAAACAATGGCGGCCGTCGATTAAAGCCGCCCCCTCCAGGAAAAAGTAGCCGATCATAAGATGCTTGCAGGAGTGAAGATACGTTGCGCACAGAATAGTTGCTGCTAGTCATTGTGGATTACTCCCGGCCACAGGGGTAGCCAAGTCTAATGAAAGAATAATAAGTCCAAGAATAATAGTCTGTTTTAGTAAAATACAATGTATTTAAACCTAAGGCCACTGAAAGTTAATGAATTGGTTCTCTGGAGCGCACGAATGGGTTTTTTTCTTAGCCCATGAAACGTTTTTTTTTAAGACGACGTCTAAAAAAAAATTCCGATCACGTGTCAGAACTTTCACCAAACATTTCCTGGAGCCGATGACCACTTCAGCTCTCTGCCCCATTCAGGATCCGTTCGAAACGAATGTAAGGATCCGTTCAGACGTATGTCACAACTAAAAAACTAAACTTAGATCTAAAAAATGACTTATCAAATATGCAACTGTTACACGCTGATCCTGGCACTAAAACATAAATATTGTACTCCACAACAAAATGAAGGTATCTGATTTCGTTTTGTTTGGTTAAAAAAAAAAGCCATCACCCGCAGCTGAAAAATCACGAATAAAACGTAAAAAAAAACACCACCCGCTCGCGTCAATTATTTTCAGCACCACTCCCGAGAACTACTTATACCACGCGCCATGGCTGTTTGCTGTGACGTGCATATCACGTGACTGGGCTAGTCCAATCAGATAGCGAAACAGCCGTTGTTCTCGTTCATCATTGGCTAACTCATGGTGACGTCGCGGCAAACAGCCATTGCGCATGGTTTAATTAATTTTTAGCGGCCTAAGACAAACTACCAATTCTCGTTGTCTGTTTACAAGTTGTAGTTCACAATTGCTATGTTAAATTGGCGCAATGGCACTGTCTTGCAAGGTTAAGGTTGTGACGAACAATATTTTCTTTAGACCGAATAGGGTATTACTTTATAGCAACAGTTCATAATTACTTTCAAGAATCAAAACGTATCACACGTTATTCAGCATCACACATTTTACTCTGAACAAATACTACCAAATTGTACGCTTTACTTTACAACAAAATCAAAACGTCATCACACGTTATTCGGTATCACACCGAGTTAAATTAGTTCAGTTCGTTATTTCGTTTAACTTCAGTTTTAACTCCAATAAGCAATTCAATAAGTGGTTCCTTTATGAGTTACGATATTAATGTTACTTACTTAGTTCAGGCTCAAAATGCCAGTAATGCAAGTGCTATGCTCACTGCGGCTTACCATCACCGTTGATCTCCTGACACTCCTTGCAAGTTGTGGAGTGTTGGCCCTCAAAACCAAAGGATCTTTGCTCGATGGATGGATCGGACTGGCGTCTCACAACGTTAATTTTTAGTATGTTAAAACTTAAAAACTTTTTACGTACTGCTCTCTTTACCTTATTTGAGATTTAAAGTTTTCGAATCTCAAGGGTGGTTCAGCAAAGAGAGAGCCTAACGGACTGACTGTCCACAAGTCCACAAATGAAGATCGGGGCCAAGAGTGGTTAAAGATTGAAAACCAATCGATAGGCAATTTCCTAAGGGCAAACCTGTCCTTATATGCCAGAAGAACCCTTTGGTCCCGATGCCCTGAAGGTGGGTTGGTGAATATTTATTATTAATCAGGTCCGTGACACTCTTTCGAATCATCGGGGCCTTGATTATAACTGGGTAAACGAATGAGAGACTTCTTTACTATTTTATCATTGGCTAGAAGCTTACAAGATCGGGGATTCCAGATTAAGGGGGGATTTCCAACAATCGCAATACAACTTCTAAGTAAGGATGTGGTGTACCAGGCTGCCGTTATCTAGGGGTCACTTTAAAGGTTGATTCAACAAAAAATAACTAGTATACACGGACACGTTCTGTTTTTCTGTTTAGTGACCATTTATGGTCACTAAAGGTTAAAGAGATGACCCTCTTTCCGTTTTGGCTGATGTAGTGTCACAAGCTCTTAACGCTCGTTCTATGCCCTTGAGTGCGTGATATAGTTTTGGGGCTAGTGAAAGTAACCTTCCTTCGTTCCCTGCTAAGTGCCTTTTCTGTCTAATGCTCAGAAATGGCCCGTTGCTAGAGAAACAGTATTTTAATTTTAAAACACAATTATGCAATAATATTTGCAGTGGGTACATTATGCGCGTTATTTTTATGTGCTGAAATAAATGGTTGACCAACACAAGAATAAACACTATATTACAAAATATACATGGTTATATCGAATGTCAGTTCAAACCCTTTCCGTCTTAATTAATTAATCTGTTACACCAACTAGGGGTGGCAAGATAATCGATAATTAGATAATAAGTAATACCATGACAAAATTGTTCGTTGATTATCGTATAGCACGATTTCTGATTTATCGAATTATCGGGCAAACCCGATGCTTATATTGTCATATCTCGGGAACCGTAATAGCTAGAAACAAGCAGTTTGCGGCGTTGCGTGCGAAATAACAAGGGCTCTCTCTCCAACCAAGTGTGATATACTGTCGCTACCCGCTGTAGCTGATTGGAGAGTTGTTTTTAATGAAAACAGTATTTGAACATAGAAGTAGCAGCACAACTGCTCAATTGTTTCTACATGGTCAGTAAGCAATGGACAATGGCAAGTGTAGATTTTCATGTCTCCAGGTCAAATGGTGAGTGCCACACAATTCACATTCGGCTTCAGCAATGATTTTTTTTCCATTAACAAAATTTAAATGGTTATTCCAGCCTCAAAATTTGTTTTATCGAGATGTTATCAATTATCGCGATAATTTAAAAAATTTTATCGG
Source organism: Lithobius niger (assembly GCA_023313725.1). Lineage (NCBI taxonomy): Eukaryota > Metazoa > Arthropoda > Chilopoda > Lithobiomorpha > Lithobiidae > Lithobius > Lithobius niger. The sequence goes on from JAHWFP010061584.1 coordinate 9,121, forward strand.
GATAAAAATTTTTTGTATCGTTCCATCCCTAACACTGTCTGCCAGGGGCGTAGTGGAGGCAAACAATTGGAAGGGCGAAATCTAACAGACGTGCCGACTTTTACCTAGCCAGGCAGGGGGTGTGGGTGAGTACTGTTAGCTCCCCAGCGGGCCCCGGAAGCTTTTTATTTATCGTAATTTCATTAGCCAGTTTAGGTCATTGTATGCAAGCTGCCAGCACAATTGTAAATTGTTTAATTTATTTAATTGATTGGCATGCATGCCCAACCATCACGACTAAACAGTCAATGGAAACATATTTGAACAGTTCATTGCTGTAGCCAAACCATTACGTAGAGTAACATCAGAAAATACTGTATCACCCCCAACAACGTTAGAAGGTAATGAAGTAACCTTTCGAAAAGAAATTGCCCCTAATTCGATTGGCGCTTGTGACGATCGTCCCCCTCCCCCCCCCCCCCCCCCCCCACACACACACCCACACTCGTCTTACACTACACTGTCAATAAAGTTATTAAATGCTTATCGAAGTTAACCAAACCTTAATGACTAAATTAAATAAAAAATATATAAAAAAAATACGGAACAAAATCCGAAAACTGACCCGTGTCCTGATACATAGTAGATAACCATAGCAAGCAACCTGTAGGCCCATATCATTCATTCCTGGGTACAAGTGCCTATCAATTTCGGCTACATTTGCGCACATTATTGGCGATATTCTTTACTGGAGTGATATTTTTGGGGGTAAATTAAAAGTAAATAGCCTGTCTCGTTTTCAGCAAAACCAGCCAAGAGTGGGAGGCTTTTTAATTTTTTTTTTATTAAAAGTCCAAAAGCATCTCTTATAGTTTGTTCCACATTATGTTTAAATCAGAAAACTGACTGGATGACGACTCGTTTCCTTACACTAAGAGTGCAAAAACATGTGGATATCACACTTGGAGACTCGACATAGTTACTGTTAACGTTTAAGAATGGGATGATTACGGATTTTTTGCACTGTAGTGGAAGAAAACGTGGCTTCATACAGTCAGTTTTCCGAAAACATAATGTGGAACAAAGTATATCATGACACTTTACATTTTTTTCTTATTTTCTTTTTGCTTGTATTCCTTGCATTTTTTTTTTGCTTGTGCATGTGGCCTAACGTAATTTTATTCTGAGTACGAAAAGCAGATATCAATAAATGGTTTAACGGTATGACGAATGCTCAATGTAGTTCCATTTCTATTTAACAGAATGATATAACAAATTACAATAATACCAAACAATGCAGCAAAATGATTGCATGCACCAAAGGTGGAACAACACATGCCGTGTGCCGCGGTGGAGTTTTTGACATGCGGACGGTCCTGTAAAATAAGAATGTCTTGCTGTCTTTTAAAGACAGGTTTAGCTGAACGACATCCACATTAATTCAAACGAAAAATGGTATAATCACCCCGTTCGCAAAAAAGTATCTCCTGCACCGAGAAGTGATCTCATTCCACCAAGCTTCTGGTCCCAACACTCGCGATCACTCAGTCGTAGAATCACCCCCCTGCAGAGTTGTATAAAATCATCAGCCTAAACTAATCCCCAAAACCTACAAAAAAAAACCGTGGTTCTTAGAGGTACAATTTAATAAAAGCAAGCACCTTTAAGTTCAAAATGTAGTTCATCCACTTAAAGAATCTGCTAGTGAAAGGATCCGATCTTTAACAATAAACGGACATACATTAGGGAGTGGTTTGAAAATTGTATCAAGTTTTCTTTTTACCTTCTCCCACTTCATTAGTTTAGTCCCAAACGAGCAAGCCACGGCAGTAGACGCACTGGCCTTCCCTTGGAAAAACCTCTATGCGTACCTGTTTCGTCCATTCAAGCTGCTCCCTCAGGTCCTAGAAAAGATAGCTTAGTATCAAGGGCTATTCCCTGATCGCTCCAAGAAGTCTTCTTCAAACACAGGAGGGAACCAAGCTCAACCCAAACACCAACGCACTAAACCTTCACGGGTGGCTACTATCATCAAACTCATCAAAAAGGCAGGAATTCACGAAGAGCAAGCAACTCGCATTTCCAGGAAAGCAATCAAGAACTCAACCAACAGAATCTATGACATCCACTGGTCAGAATGGTTTCATTAGTGTGACAGAGGGAAAGTCAATCCTGTCAACCCCCCCCTCTACCAGACCTACTGATATTCCGCAACGATCTCTTCAAGGAAGGATTAAAGGGTTCAATAATTCTAGTTTACCGGTCGGCATTGAACTCCGTCTTCAAGGCTGAAGGTAGTAACAGCCTCTTGAATGGCAGCTTGATTACCGCGTCTCTTCCTTAATCAAATCATTTGTAAAGGAAAGACTTGCAACCCGCTGCATCTTCCCTGATTGGGACCTATCTCTCGTCCTCAATCACTGATGAAACCACCTCATAAACCAATTCAAAACTGCCCCATGAACATCCTCACTCAGAAAACAGTTTTTCTAACCCTGGCAGCAAGTCTCAGGTGCAGCAAAAACCAAGCCTTATCGGCGGATCTAGCCTTCTGCCTCTTTGCACCAGACAACTGATCTGTATCCCTAACGCCGAGAACTTATTTCAGGGCAAAATCCCAGAAACCCTGTGAACCAACCAAACCAATCATTATTCCAGCTCTATCAAAAATCACAGGGGATGAACCTGAACGTCTTTTATGTCTAGTACAAGCACTTCATTACTACATCGCAAGGACCGACAACAAACGGCAGAAATCATCTGTTCCTCCCTTTCAACAGAGGCTTCGTCGAAACCTCGGCAGGAACCATCACCCAGTGGATAAGAGAAACCAAAGTGCATACAAAGATCAAAACGTCAGTTGCGCTGACAACGACACCAGAGTGACGGCACACGAATATAGGGCAATCTCATGGGTATTCCATAACTTCATCCCAGTTCGGACATGCTGACAGCAGCATCATTGAGAAGCACTTTCGTCTTCACCTCACACTACTTCAGGGAGATGACGAAGCAAGCCAATGGATTATATCGTCTGGGCCCCAGCAGCCAGACGTGTCAGCCAGCCCTGTTAACACTAGAAAACAGAAACAAGTCTACCATCAAGATGTAAGTAGGACCCTCATCTTTAAATAAGGGCCACCACATTTTGCCCAAAGAGATTCAAATTCGACTGTTTTCATGTTTTCCTAATGAATTGCGAGTAAAGTGCGAAGTTCGCTTTGAGGGAAGCCGGCTCGTAACCTAGGGCGCCCGTCAAGGCGGTGCCCACCACCTAACTTTGACGAGATCTATCTGTAAATGCAAAAATTCACAGGTTATGTATGTTTTCCAGTGGCAGCAAGAATCAAAATTTTGCCAGCCCCTAAGCTCCGGGTTCTGAAAATCTTTTAACATTGCAAGTTAACGTGATATTTTTTGTTGCAAAATGTCATTGTACTGACCAAGTAAAGCTGCCTATACTCTGTTTCAATCATCGGTTTAGTAACAGTCTGGCTATTTGTGAAAAGTGGGGTCACTTGGATCTACTGGCTAACTGTGGGTGACTGGGTCATCTCAAGGTCAAATTATCGGGTGGGGTCATATCGGTTCACCAGGTCACGTCAGGTCATCAGGTCAAGTTGAGTTACGCAGTAACATGGGACACCGGGTCTATGGATCACTGGTCTGACAAAATTTAGATCTCTGGTACACCGAGTCAAAAGATGTGACCAACTCGAACGCAGAATGCAACGTCTACCCCCTCAGGATACACTTGAAGTATCGAAACGACAGATCTAACGGACAAAATGGTCCAGTATGTTGACGCCATAATATTAACTCAGATTGCATTTGTTGCTTTCAGAAAAATTCTTTAAAAGTATTTGAGTGTTCGTAGATGGAACCATGAGGTTGCCATCCCTACTTTAAGTTATGCGTGTCAGAAGTTGTTCAATTATTCAGTAAAAAAAAAAGCCGTTTACTTGTGCCTCTTAATTGGTTTACATGTGGTTTTTTTTTTTTTTAGGCTGAACTTGAAGGACGAATTGCCGATGAATGTGCAGCTGAGTTGCTGGCCGTTGAGCATGCCCAACAGGTAGATCATCCGGTATGTGATCATCAATATTATCATTACCTTTTTTTCATTTAGTAATTGGAATCTACGAACTGTTCACTCGGTAGTTAAGAGTCCCTCCAAAACAACTTCAGGATTTCTACCTAGCATTTTTGGCCGTTGAAGTCGTAATCTCAAATGCCAATCTGTTTTACAAAGTCAATTCCACCGAGTAATAGTTAGTAAAATTGCTTACTTCAAAATTTTCAAGGCAGGATTAACCTGTCAAAAGAGCTTTGGGAGTTTATCCTTGAATAAGTTTTGGTTTGGAGAGATATCACAGCTTTTTTGTATTATTTTACGGTTCGTTTTTGCCAGTGGTCTTGACGGGATCCGTACATTTTCCCGACACTCATTTTCCCGACAACGTTTTCCCGGCAGTATCTTTTCCCGACAGGTACGTATTTCCTACAGGACCTTTTCCCGACAGGCACATTTTCCTGACAGGACCTTTTCCCGACAGGTACTTTTTCCCGATGTATGCCTTTAAAAAATTTGTTTTAAAGAGACAAATTTAATTTCCTTGATTTTCCATTACTGGTCATATATGAAAGGATGAACACATTATTAACACTTCTGCCACCTATGCCCTTAAAACTACTGGGCCTAAATGTTGTGGTACTACAGGGACAGAAGTCCCTCGTTTTCTGTTATTGTTCAAAGTATTGAACCCATTATTTAAGACTTCTGTTCCCCTACCCGTAATTCGATAAAAATATTTTGAAACAAGCTCTTAATTTAGTTTTAAAAATATATCACATACGAATAAACGCTACTAGTTTTTGCTCCCTATTTATTTATTTTTTTATAAGGGTTGAGGGGGGGAGGGGCGGGGGTAGATGGTAGTAGAAGTGTTCAGGAAGGATTTCGTAGAAAATATTTTTGACATAGGGTTGAACTAACAATAAGAAACATGTAGTGTTTCTACTGAATCCGTAAAACAGTGTCCCTGTTTGAGTCTATATAACTGAGATCGTAATTTTGTTTGTTTGTCTGCAGTGAGAATCACGATAATCCTTATTCTATTGAAGTCCGCAGTGGGAAATCTCTGTAATCTCATCAATGGTCTATAACACCGTCCATGAGCTAGAGGGCTGCCCTAATCCTTTAGATCAAAAGAAACAATTCTTCTATATGAGGGTTTCTAGATTTAAATGTGATTTGCTATTTTGACTGAAATTAGAGGAGATTTTTGTTTCATAATGCTGGGTTCGCAAACACTGTGATTGCCAGTTGAAACGTTGAGAAACCATCCGAATATTTACAAGATATTGCTGATTATAGTTATTAACGCATTTTTAAATCTGCATTTAAAAAAAAAAACCAAATGCATTAGGATTTTCATTTTTTTTTAAAGCAGCACATGTCGGGAAAGAGTTAATTGTCGAGAAAATGTCCTGTCGGAAAAAGGTGCGTGTCGGAAAATGTCCTGTCGGGGAAAAAGCACCCGTCGGGAAACAGTCCTGTCGGGAAAACGTACATGTCGGGAAAACGTTGTCGGGAAAATATACCGACGGGAAAATGAGTGTCGGGAAAACGTACCAGACATGAATCTCCTTTCATGCGTGTTAAAACTATTTTAAATCCATCGTGTAACAAGTCAATATTTAGCAAAATGTTCGAGAAATACGACCTCCTTCGTTAAATTCAGTATTTATTAATGCCCTTCATGAATTCGATCAAAGATGGCCAAAATAACTTTTCGAACATTTTGTTAAATAATTACCTTTTTACACAGACGTTATGAAATAAATAACTTCCACATGCACGAATGGAAAGTTACCCTGTGGCAGGAGTCTGATAGGTTCTATATAAACAGTACGTTGCTACTCCACTATAGAGGTGGCACCAATAGACCTATATTTTCACAGTAATATTCTCCCTAACGTGTCTGTATACTGAAGGTTCCAGCAATCCGAATCTCTCCTATACAACCGATTCAACTCTTGCCATTAATTTAACGGCAAGGGTTGAATAGGTTGTATAGGAGAGTTTCGGATTGCTGGAACCTTCAGTACAGACATGTTAGGGATAATACTGCTGTGTAAATATAGGCCTATTGATGCATTAATTTAATGGCATTAATCACTGTCTTGCCTCCCGAGGTATAAAAAAAGGTTGGAATCAATGTGAGACATAATAAACATTATCTAAAATGCACTGTTTGAACAGAACACAATCAGTGACTGCGTTGAAGGGCCTTCTGACCAGGCCAAAAACTCGCAATGACAAACGAAGTACATAGATGACTTTTTCAGCAACTAATGTGTGCCTTGTTTACCTAAATTTACAACAAAACAAAGATTAGGATGATGTCAAATATAATAACACGAAGCAGTGTACGGTATACTTACAATAAAATAGGAAAAATGGTAAAAGTAACGGGAGGCCCCACGGCCCGTCAATGTTTGGCTGGATCCGCCATATTGAAAAAGTGATATTCATAGATATAGCTCACTTCTCAGTATGGCGAATCCAGCAAAAATTGATGGGCGTGTCCCTCCCAACTAAACCGCCTTGTCCTTGAGTCTTTGGAGCTGTGGCGACTTCATGCTGACCTTTGCCTTACTTTTTCCATTTTACGTGGACTTGTTGATTTAGATCCAAATCTCTCTTTCTGTATTCGTGGCAATGGGTATACTAGATGTCATATCTTTAAACTAACAGTAGGAGCAGTCAAAAAAGATTGCAGAAAGTACTTCATCTCAAACTGTACGGTGCGTCCGTGGAACTCCCTACCATCGCAGTTGGTAAACTCCACTGGTCAGTCTACAGCAATTTAGACGTGGTCTCAAAAAGACTCATCTTTCGAAATTTTTAAAGTGTTTCTGATTTTAACTTACTACTACTTCGTGATGTTAACTTTTTTTGTAGCAGCCATCTATGTTTTATTCTTATTTTTCTATATTAATATACTAGTTATAATTGTTTTTAATTGTGACAATTGTTTTAATTTGTTTTAGTTATTTTAATTGTTTTTAATTCTGACAGTTATTTTAATTTGTTTTAGTTATTTTACTTGTTTTTGTTTTTAATTCTGACAATTGTTGGCTGTATTATAATTTTTAGGACAGGTGTTAGTGGATACTGGCCATCCCTTCCTTTTTGCCAATTTTTGGTAATAAATTTTGTATTATTTATTTATTTATTTTCTTTTTCTTTTATTATCATTTTTGGTGTCTGCATCTGTTAATAAGATCGTTGAACTCAAGACTACTCCTTAAGTTTTTTAAGTAACAATCACTTGATTCGCCTTACATTCTTGGTGCACGTGTTCGTGCACGTGTTATGTCTTTGCTATGGTGCTAAACAATTCTTGGTCCACGTGTTATGGAGTTCAACTTTCGTCTAAACCGTTGATTGTTGGTGGGTGAAATGAAAGAATCCGTAGGGCCTTAGGGCTTCGGGCAGATGACCAGGAGTGGTTAACGCTCGTTAAACCCTTTTTTGAAAGAATCCGTGTTTCAGCTAAACGCGTGTAGCTGTAAAGCAAACTGAGCTACTTTGCTAATTTCGAGGCCAGTGGGCCTACAAATTGGCATAGAAACGATAGAATGGCTAATTTATTTTGTAGATGCTGGCTTTCACAGCTGCTGAGCTGAATTGTTTCAAACTGGGCAGCAACAATCAACGCGGAGCACGAGGTTTATCATTGTTACCTTGCAAAGTTGCCGGCAACAGTGTATGACCTCTGTAAGTGAAAACAAAAACAATAAAGATGCATTGTTACGCCGGCCATTTACTTTCTGCCTCTCCCGGAAAAGAAAAATGCCAAAGCCTGAGCTAAAGGTTTCAACTTTGTTCTACAAAAGCGTATTTATTACTTCCTGTAGAAATATTTAAATGCTAATGCCTGGAAAAGGAGTCGGGGCTGCGTCGTGCCCGGGGGGTTGCTGATGAGTGAGTGACGCGTGGACGAAACTTTTCAGTCAAACATGGGCTGAGCGACCAAACCGTGCCAGTGTTGGCAACAGCACATCCAACACCACCTGTGGATACAACGAACTTCAGTAAGCAAAAAAAAAAAACATTATAAGCCAGCCAACAATTTTTTCATGCAACGATGCTTGATCGTGCAGCCAGTGATTTGAGTCATGTGCTGATTGAGTGAGCGAAGAACGAAAATCAGCGTTTGTTAGCCAATTTGCACAAAAATTGGATTGAACCAACTTAATTCAATGAAAGCGTTTGTTAAGCAGTGTGCACAAAATTTGCACTGAAGAAACTTAATTCGGTGAAACATGGACATACGCATGAGCAACCAAACCGTGCCAGCGTTTCAAACGGTGCATCCAAGACCAGCCGTGTGTAGCGCTGGCATCCTCTAGTTTTATTGTAAGGCCCGTATTCTGAACGCTGACTAAAACTCGTACTTGACTTGAAATGACGTCACACCTATTTAGTGCCATTCACCACCCGATTTCTTCCAAATGTATCCAAACGAAGTTCTGGTGGTGAAGGACACTAAATAGGTGTGACGTCATTTCAAGTCAAGTACGAATTTTAATCAGCGTTCAGAATACCGGCCTTAGTGCACTCTACACTTCTTCGTATTATTTTATTTGACATCATCCTATTCATTGTTTTGTTGTTAATTTAGGTGAACATTTAACCTATGTAGTCCGTTTTTCATTGTGAGGTTGCCTGGTCAGAAGCACAGCATCTCCTGCTCACAAATTAAATCTTTAACAATCAGTGAGCAACAATCTTTAAAACCAAAGCTGTTTGCTCTCCTTCCTTCGCCTTACGCTCAAATTCTGTTTTCAGATTGGCCGCCCCAGTTAGACCTCATTTTTTCCCCGTCTTGAAACGTGTCAGCGCCGCCTCACAAAATGGTGCCCTCTGTTACGAAAAACGTCTTGGCAAACTGAACCTGACCTAGGTCAAAACCAGATTCCTCCGGGGAGATCTCATCCTCACTTACCAAATCGTAAACCACCATATTGACCTCCAGGCAGTTGACTTCTTCTGTCTTTCTCACATTATGACCAGGGGGTACCCCCTCAAACTCTGTGGAAGTATCTCCTCCGGCAAGGTTCGGCACAGGTGCTTTTCTGAACGTGTCGTCGAGGCCTTGAATGCCCTGCCCGTCTCGGTTGTTCATTCCCCCTTCGCTTGATTCCTTCAAAAATTGGCTGGACCGCGATTTCTTGCTTAGGCTCTTCTTGGTTGTGTTTGTCGGGGTGGGTGGGTGCTTCTTGGCTTTTTGCTTGCACCTTCGGTTTTTTCTATTCTATTTTATTCTGACAAACAAAACAAAACTAGTCTTTGAATCTGCTGTAAGGTTTATGTGGATTAACGAGGTATCCCTTTAAAACAGCGACACAAAAACAGTGAACGATGAAAGGTTCGCAACATAAGAGTGGCCAACACGGTAGCTGCCCTGACAACAAATCGAGCCAACACTCGCATCAGGCAGGATAAAAAGTATAAGTAAATTAGAAGCTAACAAGTTTTTTGACTTTTGAATTGACATATCGTTCTTGACGGTCTCCTGATATATATTCTTAGTGCATCAGTAAAACCGTTTGGCATGAATACATCCCTCCCCTTTCAGCACTGTTGTGACGTGTAAAATAGCGACACGACATCAACCTGCTACTGTTCAGTTCTCATAAGTTTGGTTGATCCATCTTCAGTGATCTAAAGTTTGCATTGACGTGTTTAATGGGTTACCTGAGAATCGTCCACGACGGTTGGACAAATAACAACCTCGTATCGTGACATTTAATTTAAGTATACTTAGATCGGAGTAAACTCCTAGTCACGTACTTAATTAGTAAAAAGTAATGAAATTATTGATGCATATGCGAAAATAATCCTATCGGTTTGAGGATTGCTCCCTGATAAACCAATGGACCCACAATTATCATACACTCATTAATTGCATGCCTTGTCCACAATTGTGGGTCCATTGCTTTATTTGGGAGCAACTATCAAACTTGTGGGTCCATTGCTTTATTAGGGAGCAACTATCAAACTTGTGGGTCCATTGCTTTAT
>JAHWFP010061584.1:24428-43360 GCA_023313725.1 Lithobius niger
TAGACGGGGGGGGGGCGTCGGGGTTGGAATGCGTCAGTGTCAATCTGCAGCAGTTTCGTTTGTTATTGTTTTCGATTACAAATTTAAGCATTAACCTGCAGCATTTTGGTTCCGTTAAAGCATAAAAGTAATTACCTCGGTCTAAATTATTATTGTTTTTTTTTTTTTACATTTTTGATCGAAACCGTAACTCGGTCGTTAATACTGGAGATGTGAAAAAGTACCTAACTTTTATTTTTTGGAATATTTTTTTTTCCTTCAGGCTGACACTCGCGATTCAGTCAGCACTACTCAAAACTCCGTTCGCAAATTTAAATTGTTGGTGTATAATTCGTCGCGGAACTGGGTTCATGACAAAAAAAAAAAACACTAAACACAGTTGAGGTCTCCTCTAATGTGAATATCACTATCAGCATTGAATTATGGCCCCAGTGCTGTCTATAACAGCCTGCCCTGCTATCGTTTGCGAGAGCTTGGGTACTCGGGAAGCTCGAGCTTATTGAAAACGACAGGAAGGCGGCGGTAACGATTCCTGCAGCAACGAGTTCGCAACGCAGATGGTGGCGCCATCGGTTGCCATCGTTTTAAGATAATCGACGCTATATCAAGGCCGATTGCGAAATAGGCTAAGGCGCTCGCGTAAAAGGCGTCTGCACCAAAGAAAATTTAGTCCCCCATAAAATCGGTACCTTCCTAAAGCACCGAACAGAGTGAACAGAACACACCAGTGTTAGAGACAGTTTGGCTCCAAACTTGACGACGAGCGTACGCAGTGACGTTGCGTCAGCCGAATAGTACCTTCCGAAACTGCAACACAGCTCAACAAGCTCAGCAGAGTATTCGATACGTCATACCTTCACCGCTACCAGACCTGGCTAATGGATTTGACCAGGATTGGCTAATAGATGTGACCAGGCGATTGCAATGCCAAATTGCGAACCATCTCAGGGAGGTGGTTTGCTGGGGTGGAGGTTTGAGCACACGTGAGGAAACAGTTTTGCCGGAAACACATTCATCGCTGACGATGTTGACGTCAATCAAGCCGTAACGACACGGATATTAGCAAGGAATGAGCCAAACTGTCACCAATAGTGGTGCGTTTGGTTCGCTCTGTTTGGTCGTTTAGGAAGGTACCGAATGTAACGCGGTTGACTTAATTTTCAGTTGACTTAACTGAAACGCGGTTGACTTAACTTTCACAAAAGTTACTAACTACCATTTGACCTGTATTATCGTCTGTATACTTATTTGCCTTAAAGTACGGGAATAAGTAGGGGAATAAGACGCTAACAATCAGCCAAAAATACCGCCGGTGCAGGGAAGGGGGGGGGACAAACAAAGGGGGAGTGCGGGGCGGGGGCTGATGGGGGTTCGGGGGAGGGGGTACAAGAGGGCATTTTAAGTCATGCTACCCAGTATAGTATTTCACTCGCGCATGCGCAGATGATCTGCCCTGGTACAGCTAGTTTATCCAATTTTTCTTTGGTTATTAATAAATATTTGTCCTTTAAGAGGCATTCAAAATAATATTTATATGGTTATAGTACGCTGACTTCCGCAGTACGGATAGTTCCCTATATATAGCAAATATTCGACTGCAGCCTGCAATGCTTCTTCAGGCTCTTCAAAGGTAAGTCTTTCTTCTGTTTACATAATTCGTTGTGAACTCGATCACCATCGGAGTTTATGATCGCCGCTTCACGTAGCCTCCCGAGTTTAGAAGGCCCTACGTCACTGCCAAGTCTCACCTCTTCAGTAGGCCGTTCCCAATCTGAAGAGGTGAGGCTTGGCAGTGACGAAGGGCTTTCTAAATCCGGGAGGCTACGTGAAGATGCGATTTCAAACTTTGATGGTAATCGTGTTCACAACGAAGAATGTAAACAGAAGAAAGACTTACCTTTGGAGAGCCTGAAGAAGGAAGTAGTCTGCAGTCGAAAATTGGCTAGATAGGGAACTATCTGTAGTGTGGAAGTCAGCGTACTATATGGAGAATTTTCACTCTCTTGAAGGTAAATTTAATACAGTGTTCCACAGTAATGAGCGTCATTGTTATGGACTTTTTTGCGTACTTGGAAACATTTTTTTAATGATTTTTTTGTGAAATTGTTCTTTTATTAATAGTGTGGTTTCATGACATCATATTTTTACGATTCAGGGTAAAGCCGTAAATTCGGCAAAATGCAGTACAACTCCAACATTGAGACGGAACGTTCCTGTGGACAATTCATCAAGTCAACCTGTCAAGTTGGTCAACCGACAAAGAACACCAGACTTCGATTCACATAAGTCATCCCAGTGCCAGTTTGCACTCGACAACAACATACGTTGTGTTTTGCCAGCTAAGAGCGGCAAAGTGCCAAACCTGTGCATGAATTCTTGTGACGAGTCGACGTGCGATGGAAAGGCCTCTGAGCACAAATTTGGTGAAGTGCACAATGCAGGTGGTGAAGGAGACGAAACAAATCTTATGGAATTGCCCCCAACGTTCTACATTACTGGTGGCAATGGGACATTTATTGTGGAGTCGCATCTTGCAGCAAAGGGATGGCAGCGCATCTCTTGCCCGGCATGCAAATCGTTTCGTTTAAAATGGGCAGAGAACCGTGCTCAAATCGATTTCAGTGACATCACTGATGGAAAACGAATGATTAACCATTTACCAAATAGCACTTATTTGACTAACAAGCTAAAACTATTAAAAATTTTACGGGAATTAGATGGGCTCAAGCGGCCGGGGTTTTTAAGGATGAAAGCTATAATGCCCGAATCATTTTGCCTTGAATGCGAAGATGACTGTGACGCTTTTAAACGCCGATTTAAACATGGAGAAACGTGGATTTGCAAACCTGCTGCCCTTAACCAAGGCAAGGGGATATTTTTAGTACGCAGCCTCGCACTCTTTGATCAGAGTCTGGTGGAGTTCGGCTGCGATTCGAAAAAGCAGATGCACCGAATTATACAGAGGTATGTTAACAATCCATTGACGGTACATGGGAGAAAAGCCGATATTCGAAGTTACATGTTAATCGCATCGACAGCTCCATTTGTGATATTATTTCATCCCGGATATGTGCGCGTTGCCTGCAGTTTGTACGACTTAACCAGCAATGACATGAAGATCCACTTGACCAATCAGTTTATGCAACGGAAGGACCCTCACTACAGGTTACTTAGGGAAGAAACAGTTTGGAGCATGGAACGTCTGAATAGCTATTTAAATAAACAACTGCCTGCCTTCCACCCCAAGTACTGGAACTGGGTGTACAACACACTGGTAAACCGCATGAAGCGCATCATGCTTCACTGTTTTCTGGCTGCCAAAGCAAAACTTGAGTCTCGCGTTGGTTATTTTGAGCTACTGGGCTTCGATTTTTTGGTTGATGAAGAACGACACGTTTGGTTGATTGAAATTAACATGAACCCAGCTTTGTGCACCAACTCCCGGGTACTGCGTGATGTGATACCAACTGTTTTAAGAGAAACTCTAGACATCAGTATTGAATGCTTTGAGAAATCCCGCCGGAACATGCCACTTTTTCCCCTTCAGTACATGCGCAGCTACTCCTTGCTGTACTGCGAAGAAAGTTATTACTCATGGCCCAAGAAATTTTCCACGACATTGATGATGTGCAAGCAAAAGGATGATGAAAGCTGCCCTGCTAAGAAAGACCTGAAAGTCAAGGTCTAGTATTGGTTTGAAACCCAAAATTGGTATTATCATTGAAGATGGAATTTTTGTTTTTGGTAAAAATGAAATAAAATGAAAATTCTTCTCTGGAGTCTTGTACGTGGATAGTTAGTTCTCTTTACTTTTCCCTAGTTTTGGTCAAAATTTGCCAACCAACTGTTTCTCTGGTGGAGTTGATGCTGGATCAAGAAACCCAACTTTTTCAAAGGACACCTACAAGACGGGGTAAAAAAATAAGTCCACAGGAGCTCCACGAGATGTCTGAGGCGTCCTCCAGAGACCCCATGTAAAGCGAGCAGTCACAGCCCTTTGGTGAGCATCTCCAAACCAAGTGAATCCCAGCAAAAAGCATATAACTGACATAAGTTACAGAAAAAAAAGGGTTTTTTTTTCTGTAACTTGTGTCAGTCATGGACTTTGAGATTGCTCACCAAAGGGCTGTGATTGTACTTTACTTCTGGGTTAGTTCAAGGTGCTGGAGGATCCCTCAGAAAGCTCATGGGACTCCTACGGATTTTTTTTTTACCCCGTCTTACAGTTGTCCTTTGAAAAGGTCACCCACGACTGAAAAAGGATAATGTAATGCTGTTTCCCTGGTCTTATCTGTCAGCCAGGAGATCGGTTGTGAGGAAGAGGACTCTGCTGGGGTGTGAGGGCGAGTGGCGTAATGCCACGATGGGTTGTGCACTTTTTGCTCTGCAACCAGTGCTCTGCAACCGGAGTGCACCTACCACTCTGCTCTTGAAAAGTTACCTAGTTGGATGGCAAGAGTGATCTCCCATTTGCGCACAGGCCACTCCCTGCTGCCGTTCCATCAGCTCAGACTAGGCTGGTGCAACAGCGCACTCTGTCAGAGGTGTGGGGTGGATGTCACCACAGATCATTTCTTATTCTTTTGCAGCAAGCACGATTGTGAGCGCGCATCACTCACTCGGTTGGTGGCAGGAGCACCCACCCTTTCGCTTCATTACAGGGTCATGGTGCATATAAAAGGTCCTCGAGTGTGTACTAGTGTAGTGGTGCAAGTGAGTCGTTGTGCTACACCAGCGAAGCAAAGTGTGATACTGGACTTCTGCACTGTGTGAGATTTTCCGGAGCTGCGAACATCGTGTGGGTGCTTCTGCGACTCGGGTAGTGGTGCAAGCAGGTAGTAGTGCTGTGGTTCTTTCTGTGCGGAACATGTAGAGAGCTACCAGTGTCTGATGTGTCAGTAGCCATAGTGTAAGTTAGGTTAGGTTAGGTTTATGTTTCTATGATGGTGCATGACTGTGGGTCGCGGCCCAAATATAGCAATCCTGATTCTGATTCCGCATTTTTTTTAATGAACTATCAGCATTGCGTCAGTGGCTTGAAAAAATGGTAATTAGCTTACATTAGGTAGCTTGCACTAGCTCTCACTAGGCAGGTACATTGTTAAGCCTTGCGAACAGACTATCTTCATAAAACTGTTAAATAAATCGAAAGGTCCGTTTTTAGCTTCTCAATTTTGCCAAAACTACAGATAATAATTAAATTTTTCATTTCTTCATTTAACTCAAGCATTTGAAACTTGACTGTATGAACATTCGATTCAAAGGAAATACTAAATAAGCCATATAAATTAACAGAAACGAAGCTGCAGATAAGAAGACAAATGAATAAACTCCCGTCACAGCATCGGCTTCATTGGAAGAACGGTACCTAATTGAATGAAAGCACAAAAACGCTAAAGCCTACAGAGCAGGACGTCAAATAAAAATTCTGAAAATAAGTGAAACAAAAAAACCCATGTAATGTGTATGGGGTTGGGAGATCCAGAGAGCAAAGTGGTGAGAACAGGCCGAGAGGGTGAAAATCAAGACTCAAGTCAGCATTTTGTAAGTTTTGCATAACTGAATTGCATGCAAGAATGGCGTTTTTATTTATCCATTTCGTTGTGTGCTGTCTGTTAGTACGGGAATGCAAAAAAAAGATACCTTCTCCAGCGATGTGAGACAGTAAGAAAACCTATGTAAAGTGTGTTGGGTTGGGAGATTCAGAGAGTAAAGTGAGGAAAACAGGACGATGAAAGAAAGTGACCTAATTGAATGAACGCACAAAATGTGAAAACGTAAAAACAGGACTTAAAAGTAAAAATAGGCGAAACAAGAAAAGCCATGTAATAATGAAATAGGTTAATTAAGAGCCGAGGGTCTTATCCGGTGCCGGGTTGAGGGGTTAGGGGAGAAATTAACCTTAACCAGTGTGAGGGTTTAGTGAGCGAGGGGGGGGGGAAGGAACGGCAGGGAGAAAATCAAGCCTCAAGTCAGCGTTTTTAAAGCTTTAAATAACTGAATTGCATGCAAGCCTGACGTTTTTATTTATCCATTTCTTTGGGCGTGTGCCAGATTCTGTCTGTCAGTACACGAATGCCAAGAAGATATATCCTCGAGCGAAGCAAGACGACGCCAACGGAGCCAGCGATGCGGCTAGTTAATCTTAACTAGATGTTAACTATTTGGGTTTGAAACTTGTGAGCTTGTTTGGGACTGTATTAACTTAACGTTAGCAACGTAAATACTACTCAAGTGGTCGTCAAATTACTGAAAAAAAAAACATTTGAAGTGAATTGTAAATACACTCATTGTGGACATTTTGCAATGAATAAGAACTGTGCGTATTGTACGTCGGTTTCATGTTGATAAATTTTGGATAATGTTGATTGTAGTTGAGGCAAAAATTCGTATGAGTAACTAATTTCTCATTAATTTCTAATGCCAAGGACCTCTCGGTTCTCTCCCCCCTCCTCCCCACCCGGCCTACCCCGCAAAAGGGGGCTTTGCTCGGGTAAGAGAGATGCTGATTGCATAAACGTGGTATAACCGTGTTTGAGATTATTTTTATTGCACATCATTGTGTTGTAGGTTTGAGTTACCACGGTAATGTGGCATTTCCAACTGCAACACCAAGATCTTAGTAACTCGTACTGCGTTATAAACATATCTGCGGCGTTGTTTCGTTTCATATAAACAACTGCATCGTACTACGACGATTTTAGGTTTTAAATTTAATTTCTGTAAACGGGCACTTTCGGCCGCCATGTTGATGGGAATTCTTCCAAGCATTTTTTCAAATGAAGTGAATGTGTCATTAAATGGCATTCTTTTCATTTGCTGATCGTTTACATTTTGTAGTAGTTAAAATGTAATGAGTTATAAGATATGAATGGGCTTAAGCGTATAAGATAAGGATGGCCTTAAAAAGAACTTATTGCCTTAAAGGAACATACATACATGAAGTAAAGAGCCACCACCAACACCACGACGGCAAGGACGACAACGAGGAGGCGGAGGAATGTTGATAATCGGACTAAGTTGATAATCGTTCGGCCTCTCAAAGAAGTGATATGAAATTTAAATATTAGAAAAATTACCACTCAAGCTAATGTTGACGTGGTACTTTATTGCACATCTGCAGGCTAGTTGAGTTGAGTCTAATAAACTATTAAAAAAAAAAAGTGATACCATATCAAAAACCAAACTGGTAAAAAGAACAGCCAAGTTCCGAATGGTTCGGCCATTCAAAGGAGTGATATCAACAAACCAAAACATTCGCCAAGTTAACGCACCAAATACTACTTTGGGCGTTAAACAAAAACTTGAACATTGCTACCGAAAGTAGCAACGTTCTAGTTTTCATTTTACCTTTGAACTATTAGTCGGTGCGATTAGCTTAGTGAATGTTTTATGGTGTTGATATCACTCCTTTGAAGGGCCGAACCATTCTGAACTTGGCGGTCCCTTTTACCAGTTTTGGTTTTTGATACGATAGTTTTGACACGACCCCAAATACCAAATTTAGTTCTTGATTATTCCACTGTGGAACTGCATCGAAAAAGATTGTTACCTATAAGGACGCAACCATGTTTTGATTTTCCGTTTATTATAAGTAACCTTGGTAACCATTAATGCACGGTCAGGATTCCAGATTTAAGCTGCAGTGGTGAGATTTCGATCGGTAGATTCAGAGAAGCACAACTTCTGTCATGTCGTGCTTTGGTTCAAGCCACGTTGGACCCCAAAAGTAAAATGAAAATTGTGATAGGAAGGGTGCATTTCTATTATTTTGCTCTATTATTGCGTGCATTCAGAAATTCAGTAAACGCGATGCTGCCCCGAATTTAATGGCGTTTAGGTTTTTATGGACAGGCAATGTGCATTTTAGAATACTCACGAAAAACTTGGCTGACGTTTGTACTGTGTGTGGAACATGACGGAATTCCGAAAATGTCATTTCACAAAGTAAACACGTACACTTCCACAAACTAGTCACTTGCTACTATGTCCAGCAAATTTTCAACCAATCCCTGTTGCTTTCGTCACGTTTTTAAAAGTTTTTTTAGTCCCTGATCACATCTTGCTTCTACGGACATCTTGTGAACATCGTAGAAGCAAGATGTGATCAGGGACTAAATAAACCTTTAAAAGCCTGATGAAGACAACAGGGAGTTGTTGAAAATATGCTGGACATAGTAGCAAGTGTCTAGTTTGTGGAAGTGTGCGTGTTTACTTTGTGAAATAACATTTTCGGAATTTAGAACATACTTTAATAAAAATACTAACTCGGTCTGTAACAGTTGTATTTACAGCTAAACTAAACTCTACTAAACTCTTCATTAATTACAGGATGGGAAACCAAATGAGGTCAGCTTAATCTTTCATAGCTGAAGAGAGTAGAAGAATCGCAATCATCGATGAGGACAACTTGGAAAATTTTTGGAATTTTCCGGATGTGGCTAATAACCCTTGAACCGACAAGGTCGCCTAATTGCTCCTATTAAAAGACCGATTATTCTGTGCCCTAAGAAAAATGCATTGCATTGTTTTTTTCTTAGGGCACAGAATGATCAAACTTATAGGTGCAATTGGCAATTAGGCAAGTTTTGGAATTTACCGGGACACATTGTGACTTATTAACCCTTGGACCGAAAAAGTCACCTAATTTCTCCTAGAGGGTCAGATCATTCTGTGTCCGAAGAAAAATGCAGTGTATTGTTTTTTCTTAGGGCACTAAATGATCAGACTTATAGGTGCAATTAGGCAATTTGGTAAGTTTTGGAATTTTCCAGGAGACATGTGACTTATTAACCCTTGGACCGAAAAAGTCACCTAATTTCTCCTAGAGGGTCAGATCATTCTGTGTCCGAAGAAAAATGCAGTGTATTGTTTTTTCTTAGGGCACAAAATGATCAGACTTAGGTGCAATTAGGCAATTTGGTAAGTTTTGGAATTTTCCAGGACACATATGACTTATTAATCCTTGGACCGACAAGGTCGCCTAATTTCTCCTAGAGGGTATGTTGTTCTTCTTGGCAAGACATTTTTCCGCTACGCTACAGGTATTGATTTAGCATAGCGCGCCCTTTCTATGAGGGCTTTTTCTAATTGGTCAAGTGATTCAGGAGTTAGGGAGCTCTAAACAACCAGATTGATTGTTTTACATTGTTTTAAACACTGTTATTATTATTCAACAATGCCGATCGACAAACGCCAGCTGCAAGATGTAGACTGGAGATTAAAGGGTTTGTTTCCACTGGCTTCTGCAAACCGTAAATGACAAAGATCCAAAACATTAAAACAAGCTAATCTGAACTGCATGGTAGACCAAAGTAGCACGAATCAGAAAACAAAATCGAACTCATTTGATGCCTAAGGTAAGGTTTAACTGGTCCGAAGCCAAAACAACAAAGGAACACAAATAAACTTTCCCGTAAGGTTCCAGATACTGCAGTGTTACTGTACTGTTTAGTCAACGTGAAACCCTATTGCACGTATCATCCAACCGTTAAGCACGTAAATACAATTAAAGCTAGAGTCAAAATTTCAAAACAAACTAATAATAATGTAAGGCTACACACTCGAATGCTTTCTTGGCCAAATTTTTCAGTGTTCTTCAGTCACCTCGTATACTATCCGTTTATCACCCTACTGATGATAAATATATAATTTTTCAACATTTTCAAGCGTTTTTCCACGCATGGAATATCATTATTACTTTCCAGGATATTTCCAGGTTTTCAAGGACTCGTACGAACTCTGAATTAGCTGCGAGTTGTGTAAGCACACTAAGACAACTAGTTTTTAACCACTTTCCAGCGATATCATTTAGCCAAGTAAAATGCACCAATCATTAGCTGATGTATCATGTGCAAAAGTAACAAATGGAAAAAAAAAACATTTGAATACAGCGATAAGGTTTCACGTTGAGTAAACAGTACACCAATACTGCAGTATCTGAAACCTTACTGGAAAGTTAATTTGTGTTCCTTTGCTGTTTTGACTTCGGATCAGTTAAACCTTACCTTATACATCTAATAATCTTACGCTCCGCTCCTGTATGTCAACATGTGATGTGGTGGCCCTACTTATCTATTAACCCAGTGCAGTAACTGAATTATTTCACTTTGTAAGACACCCTTGTAGTAAAATTTACGGTGTGGAAGAATGAAAGACACAAAAGCTGAATAACTTAAAAACATGCTTGAAATCAATTCGATACTTTTATTTCGATATGTATGCAACTCGGTAAAAAAATTTTTTAAACCGACTGGTAATAGCGATAGAGAAAAACAGTTGCAACTGGGTCATAAAGACATTTAGTGCTTTTTAATAATTTTTTTAGGTGGGATTATAAATACGATGTCTGGTGGAAAACCAGATAGTCAAAGCAAACAACAAATTCATTCTAACGGCCCCACGTTGGATAATTGTTACAATTTCCACCAAAGTACAGCATGTGAGCCAGAATGGAAGGACTGCTTGCAGCGTTGTTTTCGTTAAGGCAACCAAAGACGGTCCTCAGGGCGTTGAAGAATATGTTACGGTAGAAATTGTGTATGTTATCCTTCTCGTTGATGCAATCCCAAGCCTTTTGGAAGCCAGGTTGTCCAGCTTTTAGCTGGAAAGGTTTCTCCTCCTTGGTGGTGAACACAGCTTTTGTAGGAAAGATTTCTTTAGGTCCTCTAGTATCCACTCTTAAAGTATAATCCAGTTTCATAACTCCGAAGTCAGCTTCTATTTCCATAGGCTTTTCTACTTTAGGTTGGCTAGCATCACTGTCACATTTTATTGGTTTGTCCACTATTTGGTCTTTTATGGCATCTTTGCCACATCTGCCGAGTGGCGCGAAGCCACTGTTGATCTTCTCTGCTGCTTCTGCTGGACTGCAAAAGAAATTGTAAGGGAAATAAGAACCAGGAACATAAAAATGAAACTAACAGAGGCATAAATGCTAGTTATTCGTTTGCTGAAAAGTATTTATGGAAAACTGATTAGAAACTTGAAATAAAATTTGATCTTTACGTCTTGGGAGAGTGTTAAATGAAGTTAGTGTGCCCTATCCGGATTGTCATACGCATGAGAATACGAAGAAATGGCAAGGAAATATTTGTTCAACTGCTATCTGGGGGTGGTCGAGAGGGATAATACGAAGATGAGGCATTTTTGAAGCACGTATGAATTTTACATGCGCAAAATCTTGCTAATATATCTTCGTATGCAAAATGAAAACAATTCAAAACATTTCATATTTTGTTAAGAGATTTATTTCGAACTACAAATGTTGAAACCATGACACAGACCATGAATTGGCATCACTTGCGAATTCAAGTCCAAGATTAAGATAACGTCATATTTTAACTACCCATTGTAACTTCAAAAGTACTTTCCTTTCTTTGATGAATGATGTTGTGTAGGGGGTCACTGGGCCGGGTATTAGGGTTCTGCCGAGCTACGGGACGGTTTGTGTTGTAACCCAATTACTCACGCTTGGGTCCGCCCCTCCCCGCGTGTTCTCATGGGTACCTACAGTTAGCCGGCTTCTTGGTTTTCTTGGAGTCAGCCGGTCTGTTTGGTTGTATTAGTCTATAAGTAGTTTTTAGTTTATTTGTAAGTTTGTGAGCGAATGGCTTGGAGGCCTTATCGGCTCAATAAAATATCAATCAATCAATTGTGTGACCAATTATTGTAACAATATGTAAATGGAAATTGCCTGCAGTTTCTTCGTCGTCATTGTAATGGCTTGAGCTCGCTTGGTTTTCCGCGCGGTGTTCTCAATAATTAAAGGGGTGAACCGAATTAGAATTCATTCCGCCACTGTGCATTTACCATCCCAGTCGACAAGGTAATTTCGGCCAACTTAGAAATATTAAAGAATTATTTCACTTTTTTCCCATTAGTCCTAAACGTAAATTCTACCCAGTCCAACCCTGTTGCTTGTTTCACAGCAACCCCGCTGATACTAAACTAATCATCCAAACAAAGCCATCACCGTACGCTCTTACAATTTAATCTGACCCTAAGTAAGCCTAGTTTCCTTGGCATTCCGAATCAGGCCCTAAGCTAAGGCAAAGAGTCGCCCATGTAAGTCAGGTGAACCTGAGCCCTCCAACGCTCCTAATTATAGTCGTTAAAACATCAAGTGGACTGAACCTAGACTTTTGCCTCTTTTTCACCAGCTAAGCTTAAACTAAAATCTGGCCCACATGTAAAATCATAGCTCCTCCCCTAGCTGTTGCGTTAGTGGTCAGGCCCAGTCGAACATACCAATAGTCGCCACAGGTATGATGCTCGCCTGCCACGTGCACGGCCCGGTTTAGATGCCGGCCGATGCACCACTTTTAACTGTGGCAGCTACTGATACGTTCAACTGGCCCTCATCATTAATGCCACAGCTAAAGGTGAAGCCACAATACTACGGGAATCAAATTACGGTTTAAAAAATGTTTTTGAAAAAGAGGTAATAATTCGTGGTTCAGCCCGCATGATGTTTTTAATGAGTTATGAAAGAACGTTGGAGGGCTTAAGCTTGCCTGACTTACACGGGCGACTCTTTGCCTTGGCTTAGGGCCTAATTCGGAATGCCTAGGTAACTAGGCTTACGTAGGGTCAGGTTAAATTGCAAGAATTTCTCCATTTTTAATATTTGCCCTGCATAGCAGACAGACAGCATGTTATTTCGGAGTATATCTCAATGTTACCGGTCTTGACACCCAGGAAAACAGGTGAATATAGGGTTTTTTTTTCCCTAAGGCACAGAAATGCCAAACATATGCAGTGGTGTCATCCTCCAGTAGTATGTCGTTCGTGATTGATTGATTGAATGCTGTGATGAGCAACAAATAACAATGCAATATTGAAATGCTCAAAATGTTTCGAAAAAATTGTCATTATCCCAGCGTTTGACATAGCCCTACCTCCAAAACTTTGAACAATTCTAGTACCAAAGTTGTTGCATAACTCTACTATGGCACCACAGTGGGAAAAAGACAAACTAATGCATTAAAATAACGAGTCTCTCATCAAATAACCAAGAACACTAATCTTGGTAAAGTGTATTCTACAATAATTAAATGTTTTTTTTTTTCTTCTTGCTGAATATCCAGACCCATCCAAGTGCATCGACGCCAGGTTGACGAGATTATACCACACAACAATAGAATAAAAGCTATGCGATTATTACACAATAATTTTGTTGTGATACAATGACTTACGTCCTACTACATGGATCTTAGCTCAGACATGACGGAAGAACCACGGGGTCATCCCTTTAAATTTGTACCCCAATCGTCCTAGTCAAACGTGACTACAGAAAAGTTTTTTTTTTCCAGCCATATAGTATAAGTACAGACTGAAATTCCAGAAAGGTAGTTCTGGTTCAGACCTTATATTATCATTTTACGGGAAGCAAGGAAATGTTGGGATGGATATGCATCTAAGATGGGCTTAACATTAGTTCTATGTATTTTTTTGTATATGATTTCTTTCTTTTTAATTGTTAGCCGTGGCCTCCTGGCCTGGTAGTGTGTATGTGATTTTTCTTTATGTTAGACTGAGTAACAGTGATAACTTGTTGTCCCTCTCAGTTCTTTGGTCCTTACTGACAACAAATATATTACTATCATATCATTGATGTTAAAAAATGACTCACTATAAGACTGTAGTTTTTAACCGTCAGTACCTTTGCTGGGTTCATCACGTTGGGGGAATCTCCATGACGTAGAAATCATTGCAGATCGTTGAAATTGTTAGTCTAGGAATGGCATCAGTTCGACCATCGCAACCCACCCATTAGTTATCATTGGCTTAATACAAGACGGGTTTTTCCCAGAAAATAATTTAGCCCAGTTATGGTACCCTCCCCTCAACATTAGAACAAATATTTTTCACAAAAGGACGGCCTTTATGGGGGGGGGGGGGATAGGAAACACCCTTGGTGATCTGGTGATGGCTGTGGATCTAGAGGGTCCAATAATGACAAAACATTCATCTAATTGACTTTTGCTTCTAGGATGGTACAGGCAGTTATTTAAGTCCCATATTAAATCCCATAAACCATTGATGCTGCAGTATTGATCTGCAGATGGAGCATGCAAATATTTTGTTTTTGACATACAGGGAGAGACTGGTATTGGGTAGTGCTTTTGCTAAACTGGGTTTGTGCTTAGCACGGTTGTGTGATGGTATAGGGGCATACTGAGTATGATATCAGTGATGGAACTTTTGTTGATATGGTTGATCATTGGTTAATTATTATTGGTCTCGCCTTAATTACTATCAGTTTTCTTGTGGTAATCTGCACAGTATACGAAAGTTTTTCAACCATTGGCCAAAAATGTGCATCATACACCAAAGAACTTGCTTCAGCAATTGAGCATTTAATAAATTAATAAATAAAGCATTCTGCACCCAGTAGGGGCAAGGAGGACGGAAGGGTTACATACGTTACCACTAACACCGGTCCTTGTTAGTTGGTTGAGTGGTCAAAATTGTGGCAACTACTAATTGCTGCCGGAAAACTTATTGTTTTCCACATCGGAAACGTGAGCGTAAAGCATATTATTCAGTATTGAATGCTAACTCCGTCATGTGAACAAAACTAAAAACTTGTGGGTTTGGTTCGCCACGAATGTAAAACCCGCCGTCCACTGTAATGAGGTATAGTTTAAACTGGCTAACCGACGTGTGACCATGATTTAACATTGTTACATTTCCCGGGTGTTATCACACTCTTAAGTTGGGCTTTCAAGGTTTTCGTGCACCCATTTTTGGAGTATGCCAGGCCGGTTTGGTCACCTAACCAGGTTGGGAATATAGTACAGTACAAATAAACCAAAAATGTGCGTTAATTCGGCCAATGTTCAAACCTGCAGAATAACTTCATTTTGGCATTACATTAAAGAATCAAAAGAGTCCCTAGTGATTCTAGGGGGCAGAACCGTGTTTTCAGAGGATTGTACAATTTTTAAGGGTGTAAATCGAGAAAAATTTAGGTTAAAAACAGTTTTTTGCTTCTAGCATCTAAACCACTCATCCGATTGAACATAAATTGGTAAATAATTATGTTTAGAATAAAATTTCCTTAAAAAAATGTACGATTTATATTTTTCGTAAAATTGACACTTCTGACCAAAATTCATGAAAGTTCTATTAGACCGCATTATGCGTACTACACATATACAACAGGCAATATGTGAATTATAATTCCAGACTTTAAACACCTACAGTGTTAGTTCTAATTAAGATCCACTGACATAACTGGGCTTACATGAAAGGTGAAGAAGTATGTTTTCCAAAAAGAGTAATAAAAACAATTTATTTTAATTAGAAGCTAAGCTATGGCAGTTTTTCTACGGTGTAGGGCTGTTATTTTTTTGTCGTTTCATGACAAGTTACATCTTTAAACTGCTGCAGTACTCATGCTGATAAATGTATGTGGTTAGGCTTAGAAGGAAGATGAAGATGTATATTTTCCAACAAGGGAAATTAAAACGATTTATTTTAATTAAGATGGCCACTGCAACAGTTTCAAGATGGAACTTGTCGTAAAACGATGCAATAATCACAGCTTTAGAACGTAGATAACTTGCCGTAGATTAGCTCCTAATTAAAGTAAATCGTTTTAATTACCCTCGTTAGAAAATATGTATCTTTATCTTTCATCTAAGCCTAATCACTTAAATTTATTTTAATTAGAACAGCTATTACAGCACTTTAAAGGTGGAACTTGTGAAACGATGCAAAAATCACAGCGCTACAACGTAGGTAAACTACTGTAGCTTAGCTCCCAATCAAAATAACCCGTTTTAATTACCCTTGTTGGAAAGTATACATCTTCTTCTTTCAACTAAGCTTAATCACATTTATTTAATTTAACTAAAACGACTATTGCAGCCGTTTAAAAGTGGAACTTGTCGTAAAATGACGCAGAATGCACAGCGCTACAATGCAGAAATATTGTCGTAGCTTAACTTCTAATTAATACAAATTATTATAATTGCCATTGTTAGAAAATATAAAACTTTATCTTTCATCTAAGCCTAATTACATCTGTCTATCTTAATTAGCAGTCTACTGCAAAAGTTTAAACAAAGAGCTTGAGGTAAATAGGCGTAAAAATCACAGTGCTGCAACCTAGACAAACCGTGCGTAGCTTAGCTCGTAATAAATATAAATCATTATAATTACCTTTGTTGGAAAAGATACATCTTCACCTTTCATCTTAATTGAAATAGCTATTGCAGCAGTTTAAGGATAAATTTGTTGTAAAATGACGCTAAATGCACGGCACTACGAAGTAGAAAAACTGCCATAGCTTAGCTTCTAATTAATATAAATCATTTTAATTACCCTTGTTGGAAAATATATATCTTCACCTTTCATAAGCGTAATTATATCGGTGGATCTTAATTAGAACTAACATTGCAGCTGTTTAAAGTCAGGAATTACAACAAACATATGCGCTGTTGTATGTATAGCATACATAAATGGTCTAATAGAAATTAATTAACGAATTTGGGTCAGAAGGGTTAATTTTACGAAAAATATGAATCGAACCTTATATTTCATTCTTCATGTTAATTTTATGGCTTGTCTATTTACCCATTAAAGCATCTGCTTCATTATAGCAAGGCCAAATTTAAGAATCCTACGATGCCCAGACCTAGGATCTCGAGATTATATCCCGCTCCCGCCAAGAGACCTAAAGTGCTCCAAGCCTAATTTTTAAAGAGAATGATAAAAAAGAAAACGTTGTCTTTTTTTTTTTTATAATTTGTATATACTAAACAAGATACCTCTAATTTAGTTGCAGCAGCAATTCTATACTGTGCAATGTGCACCAATTTATTTTAGCACAGTATTTTTTTTATGTCACATTTTGTATACCTATTTCGTTGAATCCCGTTCCGTCGAGTTTAATCAGTGTTTTAATTTTTGGCATAACGGCAATTCCCGTTTGCCGAATCCCGTCTCACCAATTTTTGTTTGAAGTTGTCTGCCTTGCTCTTTGCAGCTAAACGTATAACACCAGAAGCTGCAACTAATCAAAAATTTCTTCCAAATAGAAATGCTTCTTTAGTTCTCTAATGTTGTTTTTTTTTTTTATCAATAGTTTGATTCGGCAAAATAGGGTTCGGCGAAACGGGAATGCCCCTTTCGTCGAATTAGGGCTTAATTTCGGTTAAACTGGGTTCAACGAAATGGGTAATCACCGTCTGGATCTTGGAATGTTGACTACTCTGACCCCTCACCCTCCTTCGGCTCACCCACTATACGGAACCAGTTTCTTTTCATGCTATAAATGCACAAAGGAACCCTAAACCTTGTACATCAATAAATTCCCTAGTTACTCAAATCCAGTCACGCGGGAACAGGTTCTGTTTGCATTTTGAATGACTGTGGGACAGTCATATGCCAGACTCAATGGAGACTCAAAAGAAATAATCGCAAAGACAAAAAAAAGTCTTCATGAAGATTCCTAAACAGAGTATAGACATTTAGCAGACAAGTTAGCAAGCGGCATTTTGCATATTTCTTCTCGAAGTTTAGTTGTTGCTGCATTTACTTATGCTAACCGGAGAGTGAGTTTTAACCTTACTTGTTTGAGAAAGGACAAGTGCAGGAAATTATGGGTTTAATCATGACGAAGCCGATTACATGGTCAAAGACATTTCTTTCTTCATTGCTGAATCATTTGTTGGTAGCATTAAAATTTCCGAAGTTCTTCAGGACACATTTGCAGAATCCAGAGCCGAACGGTATCTCTTTTAAAAGACTGAAAGAAAAGAAAAAAAAACACAGGTTATGGGCTAAATAAAACTCACAGATAAATCCCACACTAAATCTGGCCACAGCAATAATTGCTGAAGGGTCAAGACTCAATGTGAAACTCAATAGACGATATCTCCACAAAGAATACGTAATTTCAGACTTTATGAAGAACCAATATTACAAGTTTTTTTTTTGTTGTTTAGCCACTACGCATGTTATACTTGTAGCTGACGTAACTTATTTCACTTGCTTTATTGGTTTCGGATACGATTTGGTTATTCCATGTGGTTCCCTCTTCATAACTACGTTTGCTCAGTATTTTCTGAGGAAGTTAAATTAATAATCTGCTCAAAAGCTCGCTAAATAATTGGCTTTAGCAGTATGAGAAATCCTGCGTACCAAACACCGTATTCACTGTTTTGACCCCGGCTTACGGCCATAGATGTATCCACTGTCTCGTGATGAGAAAACCAAAACCAAAACCATACCTATCCCTACTTGACCCTAACACGATAGCAGCGGTGGGCTTTTTCCACCAGAACATTCTTGGCACTGCCGGTGTGACTTGTAGCGTCAAAATGTTATGTAAAGGGCAGGACTGACTACCCTGCGTTTCGACACTAGCACAAGACGTCGAGGTCTCAAGTTCGAAAAAGATTTTAAGTGGTATCCAATGAGGAAGAGTCCCTTCTGGGGTAGAGGCAGGACCTGGGCTTTTTTGGCTGAATGTTCGTAACAACTTGGAGAAACCCTATTTGCTATACCTCCTGCCGTGAATTAATGCTGCTCTTTAAGCCTCTTCCTTCAAGGTGGAAATGGACCATCACTGGACGCCTGTGATAACCTTGCAAACCCCCTATTCGCTATACCTCTGCTGTGAATTAATGCTTCTCTTTAAACTTCTTCCTTTGAGGTAGAAATGGACCATCGCTGGACACCTGTGACAACCTTGCAGAACCCCTATTCGCTATACCCCTGCTTGTGAATTAATGCTTCTCTTTAAGCCTCTTCCTTCGAGATGGAAATGGACCATCGCTGGACGCCCGTGACAACCTTGCAGAACCGCCTATTCCCTACATCCGACCTCTGCCATGAATACATGCTTCTCTTTAAGCCTCTTCCTTCGAGGTAGAAATGGACCATCGCTGGACGCCTGTGACAACCTTGCAGAACTTCTA